>JAWZYV010014861.1:0-69577 GCA_038373885.1 Cheiracanthium punctorium | reverse complement strand
TTATTATATGTATGCTGTCAGATACATCAGTTATATTTACTTATGTTGTGTGTTAACGAACAGGATGAGTTGTAACACTTTGGAGCTATTTGTTATATTTTATTTTAGGTAATAGTGAGGTTGGTGGAGTTGGACTTAGATCGATAAGATACGCAAACAATGAAATGGCTGATTGATACATTTAAACAGTGAAATGATGAATGAAAATATAATAATAATGACATACAAAGATTTGGTCGAAAGGAAGATTTTTAAGGAAATTTTTCCAGATGCTCATCTCTTCATCTGTACATTTCATGTTTTAAGAGCATTGAGACGAGAAGTATGTGATGCCGTCTTGCTTAACTTGAATTTAAAATTAGTGTTTTGACATCTAATGCTTGAACTTTAAAATAGTTAATAAATCAGTTTTGTACAATAAATTAATTATAACAAATAGTTGTACTATTTTATGAAATATTTTACAACAGTTATTAAGCTTTTTCAGAGTGTTCAAAGGATTTAACGCACGGTTAACATTTGTGATGGTATTAAAAATGCCAGAAATCTTATGATTAAAATCAAAAACTTAACACAAAAGAACTAACCGTGCCCGATTTCCTTTAATATAGAACCATTCTAATGACTAAAAGCTCTATAAACAATAGCAAAACATTTCACTAATTTTTAAAATTTTAATTACAGGTTTCTGAAGCGAAGATGAACATAGAAACTGATGAAGTTGTATTGGGTAAGGAGTTTTTAACTTAACTCTGTTACACAACATCAGAAGAAGACTATTTTTCTATCAATGAAGACTTTAAAGACAAAGTATGACCAAAAATTTTGGAGTACTTCAATAAAAATTGGAATCCCATATATAAGATAAAAGAACATAAGTATTTTGGTAAATTTATATAAATGTAAAAATTTCTAACAGGCTTTTCTCTCTGTCATGACCTTGTAAAAGGAAAATTACAATATCCTGGGTCTTCATAAAAAGTTAAGAAAATCTTTATTTTATATTTATATTCAAACTAGTTTAATGCCACGATTCAACGAGAATCCGGATTTATCGGTGAATTTTAAAAAAATTATGCAAATTTAGTACATAAATACACATAAACTAATTATGTCATGCCCTTCCTTATTTTTTGAATACTTCTTTACAAGATGTATTGAAAAAATTCTTAAAATTCGAAAATTTTTGCTGTTCAACTTTATCTTGAGCCCAACATATACTGACTTTTTAATACTCATAAAAACTTTAAACTTTTTTTAAAGCCAGTGTTGGAAATGACTGTTTTGGGGACATGAGTCTTTTCCAAATAACAACACAAGACAAAGACAATACACATAGTTCAAAGCAGATTAACGGACTTCTTTTTCACTGTACAAATAATAATAAAATTAATAATAAATTAAATAATGTATAGTAATCATGCATAATTTTTTTATAATTTTTCACAAATTTGTTTTCTATGAGTTCTCCTTTACAATGAGCAAATATTGCGGTCCCTTCGCACTTGTTATAAGCGAGATAAACTATATTATTTACTGTTAATTAGTGAGTATAGAGGTCACAGTCACAGTGTTCCTGCATTCTTCTTTTATACATATTACTGAATCTGTCAATTATTTAAATACATGACTTTCTTCACTATTTTTTTAGGAGTGGACAAGCATGGCTTCAGTAAATGGAAGTTTTCCGAGTTTTACAAACAACAGATTAGAAAGTTTTAATCAAGTTGAAAATTGTGATAAAACCATATAGCTCTTGTTTTTTCATACTGCTTTCATCACTCCAACGAGAAAGAGTTCACAATATATCAGAAGAGCTATTGAAACTTCAGGCTTCGATTAGCAAGCATGAAGTTTGCCTAGCAGAATATAGGAATATACTGATGGCATTTCCATATGAATATATTTTGAAAGAATATTTATCCATAAGCCCTGATTTAATTACAGAAATAACATGGGGGAATTACTCGTATATGTCTCGAAATAAGTTAACACCTGTCAACATGTTCTCGTGCATTGAATATAATTCTATGAAAGTTCCTTGCCGACACATTTTAAGTGTGAGGCAACGTATGAACATCGCTGTATTTGATGTTGATCTAGTAGCAACAAGATGGACAAAAACTTATATGAGTGCACACCAGCATTTGGTCTTCAGTGCCAACACAGATGATAACACAGGACGCATACCCGAAGTATGCATCCAAACTTTAAAAAAAAAAAAAAAGTACGAAATCTGAAATCAAGACACGAGACGTATAGAATTGCAATTGTTCTCTGTTCTGCAGTCGCAGATGTAATTTACGCCCTCTGTTGACAACTCTCCTTCTCTTGGCTAAGCAGCTTGCTGCTGTATCGCCCCTGGGGCAAAGCCCTCCACCCGGCCGATGGCCCTCCCCTCAGGAGGGCGTCGTGTCACCTGATTTCTCGGTGAACGTATCGTGCCCACGCACCTGCGAGTCCAGTCATAGTGTTAGTAGCGAGACTGGTGGAAAGCAGGCTGCCCGCCCATGGACGGACCATCACGGGCAAAATCCTCTCAGGACCTCGGACGGAAGAGGTCTCGTTCCGACCGGCCTGGATAAGCAACCCAATGCCTAACCTTGGCTAAAAGCTGTCACTTGGTGTCGAATGCAAATCCCTCCCACCAGCGCAAGGTTGCGAATCGGTCTCCTCCTCCCGGAGGGGTCGAAAAAAAATCCTGGAATGCACACCCTCGAGTGTGCAAACTAGGTCACCGAGCTAGACTTCCTCATGCTTTCTTGACCTCCCAGAGTCTGATTGGCTCAGTACTCCGCACGGATCACGCATGGGATGGTGTCGCCGTCTTCGGAGAAGATATCAATTGTGGATCCGGGGCCTCGTCCCCCGTGTACCTCTCTTGTTAATAAAGTTTTTATTTATGCTTGTCCCTGTCTTGTCATTTCATATGCTTGTCTTTATTATCTATAGTATTTTATGTTGCTCTTCTATTATGTATGCTTAGCAGAAACGCTATGTATTTTGCGGCTAGTTACTTATGATATCTTCTTCTATTCTAGGTTGTCTGACATGTTAGCTTCAGGATCGGATCCGTGCGCCAGTACCATGAGTACAGGACTGCCTTTATAACCCAGGACTGCCCAGATTGCAGTGAGTCATTTCTGCGGTACTCCACCCTGGTGAAGCACAGGCAAGTTGTGCACTCTGCGATGACTGAGGCCCGCTGTAGCCGCTGCGGCAGGAGTTCCCAACTTTCTGTCAATCTCGATACATTATGGGAAGTGCAGTCCGAGCGAGAGTAACTCCGTTATGAGGCTACGTGTTGCATGCGACTTATGCAAGAGGTCCTTCTGGAGCCCCTCGGGACTGTCGCAGCACAAGCGCCACGTGCATACGGTCGAGGTCAACGAGATGCGGCTGCAATCAATCCATGCTGGCAATCGTAGGCCATCCCCGCGGTGGTCTGAAAAGGTGTTAGCCCAGTACAACCCCAAACAATAACTTATATTCTTTAGTAATGTTCACCAATGTAAATCAATGTATGTACTGGTACTTAAAACACTATTCTAGCCACCTCTATAACTTAAATGGAAATCTATTACTTACTCCATATTAATCTAAATAGTAGCTCAGCCAAAAATGCAAATCAGCAGAATCGCCGTGTTGAGCAAGAGTGACGCAATCACTGAGCTGTAGTGACGTCACATCGTCAGCATCGAATCGCCCGCTCCTAAGTGACGCCACGATCGGGCCGCGTCATACCGACAGCCGCACGCATCTGTGCTCAAGCATATACTCCGTAGCTTGTGGGCGGATCCCAGCCGGAGCATATATAAGCAGCGTGCTCATGAGCGGAAGACAGTTTCGAGTTTCGTTTTGCTTCATGTCTTGTGTAGTTTTGGTGATGTCCGTATTTTTGTTTTGTTTCGTTAGTCCGGAGCACCGGAGTTCGGTGCAAGTTTCTATTAAATGATGCAATGTCCCATTAAAAGATGCAATGTTCCAGTTAACCGAAATTTGGCAGCGATGCTGTGCTGAATGAAGCCAGCTTTACTTGAATGATACCCTACGTCGATTCTACGAGATTTAAAGGGCTGTGTCTACTTCGCGATACAAAAGTGATGAAATTCAAAGTTATATTTCTGAGTGGTAATTAAGTTCCTGATAAGCACTCCGGCATTTCTTCTTGAGAGGTATTGACTGTTATCACTGTAAAAAGCCATGGTTCACTCTTCTGCTTTCCCTAAATAAGTTAGGAATGAAATATTTAACTAAAGGTATGAACTGTATTTTTTTAACCTAAAACTTAATAGCATTTTTAATCCATTCATCTAGTCATTTTTTTTTTTTTTGTAATAATGTTAATAAACTAAAATGTTGTTAGTTAATACAAAGTCTCTTTAATGAGTTTCCAAGAAGACACCTTTTTATTTCAGGCACATAGGCTAAAAGTCAGCAACGTTTCCATTCTGCATAAATTTACTCTGCTAACTAATGAAATACTTTCATAGCTAATTTTTCAATTTTTTTTGAGTATATTTCCAACAAAAGGACGACGAACGTCTCCTGGCACTGCATCAGCAATTCAATCAAAGCCGCAACCGTGCCATTCTAAGGGCGAAGTATGGGGAGGCCTTCCAAGGCTTTAACCGCTCGCAAATCAAATACAGACTCAAGGTCGCTAAGAGGTGCACCCTCTGCTGCCTAGACAGCAATACTCCGCACATATGAGTGGAGGCGGTTGGGCATACATAATGAACTGGACCCGCGAGAAAGTCAACCGACTATTTGTGCTGGCCCGGCCTTCTGAGATCAAGCCATTCACTAAGCCGAGAGCTAAGAGAATAGGCACGTGAAGAAATTCGCCGCCACACAGAGAATCTGGGACGTCTGTCCGGCACGATGTGCTAGCTCCATCTTGGATGGGTTGGACCCCAGGAAAGGTTCCCCTCCTCCGAGGGCTGCGGAGATTTATTTCAATGCAGTCTTTGGTGAGAGGAATGACGCGGATTACAAATTCCCTGTTGTGATCACCTGTAATGCCTTATTAAAGCCCATTTCCGTATCGGAGGTCGAGAAGGTCATCAATGGCCTTGATAGACGCTCAAGTGCGGGTCCCGACCGCCTCCTCCTGGCTGCCCTTATCAGGGCGACGAAGGGAGGAGCTTGCCTCAGGCTCGCTAAACTGTTCACAGAATGGTTGGTTGGACCATAGGTGTATGCCCGACTCTCAGATGCAGTGTCGCACCATACTGATCCCTAAGGCAGGAGCGAGATTTGACGACCTTTGTAAATGGCGGCCAATTACCGTGGGAAACATCCTGGGTAGGGTGTTCTCGAACATCCTTATACAGAGGGCAACACAGAGACTGACTGCACTTGTGTGGTCCTCCTGGACATTGCCAAGGCGTTCGACACAGTGGGACATGTTGGAAGTACAGCTAATGTGCTTCCCAGCCTCGTCATATCACCCTTTATATATCCAATATCCATCTAAACAATAGTTTAATTCAACAAGTAAACAGTTTTTCCTCCTAATTAAAATAAAGTTTGAAGTCTTCTAATTAAAATAATAAAGTTTCATTAATGTTGAGTTTCATAATACCTGAAATAATTTCACTCCAACTAGTATTCAATCTATGCAGAAACTGTACACCTTCTGACATTTTGTTTTGGCAGCCATCTTGGCTTGCAATAAGTGTTGATGTGTCAGGCTTGTGTGCTGGTGCTTTGCTGCACACACAAACTGTGCGACAGGCTTGTGTGCTGGTGTTCAAGTGCCCACTTCACATGAGAATGAACTGTCAGGTGTCTTTCCTACATCCTTATTGGGCATGCAGCAAGTGTGCAACTAAACTTTGATTGTTCCAGAAGTTTCTCTGATGACATCACTGTGGGTGTATAAAAGGAGTGACTTTCCTGTTTGCTGCACAACAACAGTTGGTGAGCTGGTTCTAAGTGAAGGTGGAAGTTTGCCTCTCCTCCTCCTCTCTGATTAGGTATAGATATAATTCAGTAATATAAATGGTTAGGTCAGGGGTTTATCTTTTAAAATGCCAGAAGGTCTAGTCATAGCAGTTATTAAAATGTTGTTAAGTTTGTTTGTTAATTGTTGCTTTTTACTAATGTTGTTTGCTCTAATAAATTAACTTGTTCTTTATACACTGGTCTATGTGATTTTATGATGATACACATGCTAACATTCAGATTATAGTAAACTTGCAGAGCATTTGTCTGAAGGGCAGCTGATTGCTTTTTTGCTCAGCCCCTACAGGGCTTTGGATGATCGTGCAAGTGCTGCACCGGCTTTCAATCTGTGAGGGATTTGTGCAATTGGTAGCAAACAGCTACTCTGATGCTCAGACCGCCTCTTCTTCCAGGGGACGTACCTTGACGAGCTGCGATTCAACCACAGGGTGAAACAAGGGGGGGTCCAGAACCAAACCTTGAATGTTAAACAAGGTCGGGGACAGGGGATCCCCTGGTCCACGAACTCCAGGGTCAGCACGGAGTGGTACTCTCTGGTGCGCAATCGCACGTCGGCTCCCTCGTATACACCGACGACATGATCCTTATGTCCCATAGCCTCTAAGGGATGAGGGCCCAGCTAAGTGCCACTCCTTCTGTCTTCGAATAGGCCCCTTCCGGCAACGCCCCCTAGAGAGGAAGGCCACGACATGGGTCCCTTTAAACGATGTGACGTCACACAGACTGGGTAAGAACTACTCTTGATTATCGTTGTACCTGTTTTCGGGGGATTTCTGACGTACTCTCTGGTGCGCAATCGCACGTCGGCTCCTTCGTATACACCGACGACATGATCCTTATGTCCCATAGCCTCTAAGGGATGAGGGCCCAGCTAAGTGCCACTCCTTCTGTCTTCGAATAGGCCCCTTCCGGCAACGCCCCCTAGAGAGGAAGGCCACGACACGGGTCCCTTTAAACGATGTGACGTCACACAGACTGGGTAAGAACTACTCTTGATTATCGTTGTACCTGTTTTCGGGGGATTTCTGACGTACGACTGGTGTGACAACATTCCCGCGATTCTTCAACAGGTCCCGGCGAGTATTTTCACTTGTGTGCACGTGCTAACATTTTTCGACAAAGTTAGAGCCTCGTGTTTCGCATCTGTTCTTCATTTTTCAGTGTAAATTTTAATGTAATTAGTGTATTTTGCAAGATATAAAATTGTGTGTGTTTGCCGTGTTCCTATGTTCCGCGGTAATTATTCGGGAACCCTAAAAGTACAATTATTTGGATTTCCACTAGAAGAAAACTTTTAAAAAAGTGGCTGAAAGTGATCCTAAGAAAGGATTTTACGCCAACACAACATTCTAAGGTATGTTTTGTTTTAATCTTATTATATTTACTTTTGACTGATTAATTGGTATATAAAATGCATATTTATATTATTTTAAACTTGGTATATTTGCGTGTGTATAACATGTGTAGATCGCGTAGAATACAGTTTTCAAACTATACACAAGGCTTAATTTCTGAGTTTAATTACATCATTCCTACAATGTTTTACAATGATATCTTAATCTTTATAAGTGTATGCCTGTACAGTATCGAATTTAATGCAACACAAAATGTTAAGGATCGTTTAGAGCATTGCACCAGTTCCCATTTCGTTTTGTAAAAAAAAATTGTAAGACTTGTTTAAAACTTGAAAGATCTATTTGGCATCAAAACTGCTAATTATGATAATTTAGTTAATGTGTTTACTTTTACAAAGTTAGGAAATGATGTAAGTGAACACTCATAAAAAAAAAACTCCTTATGAAAATTGAAAAACTTTTATTGAACACAAAACAACTATCTTTGAGAGTTTTGTGCTTGTAACATTATTCATTATTAAGATTAATGTTTGTGCAAATGCATGTGCTGTAGTAAACATTAACATGTGCATAAAGATATTTATAATTATTATATACACATTAATATTTATTAATAGGTTTATTTTTAGGATGCATAATAGAGCAAGATTATTTTTATTGCTGTATGCTTTTGTTAGTTAAGTCTAAATAGTTAAGTCTAATGTATTATAGTTAGTTAAGTCTAATGTATTATGCTGATAAATTATACTGAATGTTTTCTCTTATTTATATAAAATGAACTATATTATATTACATTAAACTAAAATAAAAACAGCAGATCTTTTTTTTTGCCAGTGTTCTAAAAATGTGATTTTCCTAGTGTTGCTAGCAGTTTTCTTCACTGATGACAAAAACATACCTTCTTATATATTATGTGCGTGTGTGTGTATATATATATATTCTCAGATATATAGCGTAATGTATATTATATATATATGTCCTGTGGTAAACATTAGCATAAGTATGAAAATGTGTATAATTAATATCTATATTAAGTACATAAATCTTTATTTCTGAGATTATTTTAATAGCTTTATCCTTTACTTGTTAAGTCATGCTATTATGTGCTTAATGAATCTGGATCTTATAATACATGGGTCGGTCCAGACTTTTTAAAGTCCTGTTTTTGTGAAACTCAAAATTTAACTCAAAACTTTGTGAATTTGAAATTACCATTCAATGAAGATCTTACCAGGGTCCTGTGTTTGTGAATTTGTGAAAATAGTCTCGTTTTCGTGTATTATTTTAAAATGTACAATTTTTTTCAGGATAGCAAACATGGGATATGTAGAAAGTCGAAAATTAGGTATTTGTGGATAATTTTGAAAGTTGTTATCCCCCATGATATATTTGAATGTTTTCCTTGATTTAATAAGTTTGAGGTTCAGCTATAGACTTAAGCCAAATTTATTTATTCATATTTCCTCTCTAATGCATGATTTTTCAACTACAAAAATTTTAAACTCTGTTTTTCTCCTCTTTCTTTTCTTTAATTCATCTTTATATGCGAACATTTTAAGCCAAAATTAATCCATTTCAGGCCAAGCATGGAAATTTTATAAAATGTGATATTATTTTTAATATTAAAATATGCTTAAATTACACTCATTAAGATACAAAAAATGTTTCATGCATGAAAAATAACATAAGAAAAAAATGGTGCATGTCTATATAGTCATTGTTTCATTATCAGTTTTAGGAAATCATCTGAGGAAGGTAGTCAATTTATCTAGCTACGTTTTGACCTTAGGGGCATAAATATTATTTACTCTTATGCCTGAAGACTAAAATGCAGCTAGTCACTTTTCAAGAAGCTCAAGTTTTTTAACTATGGAAGCACTTCATTAAAGTTGAAAGGTAAGAGACTAAGCATAAAAAGTTTTTCCTTGCATACATCTTTATTCTTTTAATAAAATTTTTGTATATATACCGTGTATATCACGCATCAGTAAATTTAATCTATGTCAAGCAATGTATATTATATTTTATATTCTGCATTTACAAAATTAAATGCAGTTAAAAACATCCAACCCCTTTTAATGAAAGACTGCTTGGAAACTTCCCAGCTAAGTTCCTTTCAGCGGCCACGGGAGAGAGGAGAAACCCAGTAGAAATGCTTTACCTATTCGGTGTGACGTCACAAGTTAGCGCCGCGGCTTTCCTCTCTAGGGGGCGTTGCTTCCGGGGAGCGGTTCTCGATACGGACGTGCGGTTTAAGATCGACGGAGTCTCTATGCCTACGGTAGGCCCCGATGGACGCTTTACCTACTTGGGAATTGACTTTTCCAACCCCCCCCCCTCCCACGCACTAGGATTATAAACTTTAAACCCAAAGTCTTCAGAAGTAGTGCGAATGCGGTACTCTTCAGAAGTAGTGCGAATGCGTGACGCAGTCTAAGTTGAGGTCTTTTCAGAAAATTAGGGTTCTGAGGGACTTTACAGTGCCACACTTGATGCACTGCCTCTCCGCGGGCCCGCTTAACGCGGGGACGTTAAAGGAATGCGATCGGCTCCTAAGGAAGGAGGTGCGGCTGATCTGCCACATGCATCCATGTACCACTAGGGGCATTCTCTATGCCAGGTCCGCTGATGGCAGCCTAGGCGTGCCTAGTCTACTGAGGAGTGTGGGCACCATTAAGTTGCGTGCACTGAGCTGTCTTGAGAAATCTAAGCACAGCATAATTCGCAAGCTGATTGATGGTTGTGCCCCCGATGCCGATGGGCGACCTGATGTGGTCTCACCCTGGCCCCTTCCAACAAGCTGGTGGCCTGGCGGAAGAGCGAGCTTCGCCGCTGGATGAACCTCGACGTGCAATGTGCGGGTGTACGCCACTTCGAGGACGACACTAAAGGCAACAGCTGGCTAGACCAGCCAAACATCAAGCCAGGTACCTGGATCACATGTCCGCAGATTCGGACGGACACATTCTCCACGAGGATAATTATGAGCCGTGCCAACCGCAACTTGCAGGAGGCATGCCGCCTGTGCAGCTTCCCCACGGAGACCCTTCGGCATCTCCTGAGTTTCTGCCCAGGGACGAAACGATCCCGGATAGCCCGACATAATCGAATCGCAAGACTCCTGTGCTAGAGGGCTGCTGCACAGGCTGGCTGGCATACTCTCACCGAGCTGTGTCTGTCCACGGACCACGCTAAGACCCAACCTTCTCTTCTTCAACGAAGAGAGGGCCGTCGTAGTAGACGTTGCGGTGAGATACGAGCCTAACGACGTGGAGATATTTCGAAAGGCCTACGATGAAAAGGTGGAGAAATACTCCCCGCTGGCTGGCACCATCGTGAACTCGGGACTCTACGGCCGGTCCGTCTCATTTCATGGGTTTGTGGTTGGCTCTAGAGGAGCATGGCCGGCTAAGGTCAACGCCCCAGTGCTGGCGGACCTGGGTATCAGGTCGTGGCACTTTGAGGCCGCCGTCGCATGTAGGGAGCTGATGTCGGCCGACATCCTCCGCTTCCTCAGCAATGAATGGTTGGTGGTGGAACAGAAAATCTTAACAGGGTATCCTCGTCCACCCCGCTGGGACTAACACCCCAGCCCTACGAGTCTGGTAGTTGTCCGGTCCCCAAAGTTGAGTGTCCCGGAGTTTGGGCGGTTTCTCCGAGAGTCCCGCAAATGCACACTTCGACTATAAAATAGTTCCCCCGCCCGGGGCAGGCCTCGACCCCTGGTTGTGGCGCAGACAGTGTGAGACAGTTCCAGGTACCCTCCAGGGAATCTATGCCTGGGCAAAAGCTGTGGCATGCGCAAGTCTTGGCCAGCCCTCCCGGGACCCACCGGTCGTCGCATGTTGACCACCTCGGCTGTAACTAAAGTCCTGGGATCTTTCGAGCCCCCAGGCAATACCTACTTGGCTGCGTCTGGATTCCCAGTCGGCCCAATAACTCCAGCTCGCTCGCATAGGCACCCCAATTGAGGGGGCGCGATAGCCTTGGCTATCAAACCGATCTCTGCATGTTGGTCGAGGGTATTGACTTAAGTGGAGCGACGTTCTCGCTTCCCTTTCATGCGCGGCTCGCGTGGCCTCTGTGTCACCATGCCCTGCGGTTCTGATGGTGAACTAGTAATGCTTGCGGTACGATGGTAGGGTGACAATTAGTGACCCTATTACAAGCCGACAAGAATGGCGGCATAGTCCACGGTGGACTTCGAAGCCCGGACAACTGAAACCGGTGTCAGAGACTTGTACTAATTTAGTTGATGTACATCATTTTCCTTCATGATAGGTCATTCCATACTCGTTCACCTTATGCACATGGCAACTCTTGTATTGGTATATAACTGAATACATACATTATAATACACCTACTTTTTTTGTGTATTTGTTCCTAAAATTTATAGTGAATGTGCAAATAACAAAATTTGTGTGTTCCCCTCATTGGTACCACTGCCCACCTTTTTTTTTTTTTTTTTTTTTCACAGTAATATTTTCTTTATAATGCTTTTTTTAGGTTTCCTTTTTGTATTTTCTTTATACTAGTGAGATATACAAAATATTATCTAGGTGTATGTACAGGGTTGTCCAAATTAAACTTCCCCAACTCAGAGGCCTGTGCAGGATGTTGTATGGGTCATAATGTGATGAAATTTTGAAAACAGACACTTCAGATCACACGCTTGTGATTTATTTTTAAAAAAATTAGTAGTACAAGAAATTGCCGATAGGTGGTGCTGCAGATCAGCATGTGTGCAGTGGTCGAATAGGGCATATCAACAGCACGAGAAACAGTTGGCACACTGAGAACACCATGTGCCGATTGGATAGTGGTGTGCTTGACCACCAAAGCAACGTCTTGCACGCGTGCAGAAACCAAAACATGTCGTCCTCTACCTTCGAAAGAACCGGACAGCTGGGAATTTTAGAACTTCTCCATCATGTCTCGTAAAGCCCCAAACATTTGAACATTAACTCAAATAAAGGGTAACTTAACTGGGCACCTGACCATATTCCTGGAGAAACAACACTATATTTGTTTTCACAGAGAATTTTTATGAAAGGAATCCAAAAAGTCCCAGATTCATCAAAACAAACAAAATATATCAGGTTGGTTGGTTGGTGTTTATTGGCACAAGGTCCAAAAAGGACATGCTGCACCAGACAAGGAGTTAAAATCATATCATGGTGTACCTAGATACAAGGTACCACTAAAATCTAGTAAAATCTAATTGTAAAGACTAAAAAGGTAAAAGGCAAAATTCAAAAGGTGTTAAAAGCAGATAAAAAGTGAAACAAAACCATCTGGATGGGAAGCCCCATCCAGATACAATTCAGACAAGTGCAGACACTTCATACCGAAAAGAGATGGTTGGTTCGTTGGTTGGTGTTTAATGGCACAAGGTCCAGAAAGGACATAAAGCGCCAGACTATGTGTATTTAGAATAAAATAACGCTTTCGCATAAAAGTTGTTGTATAAAGCATGTAAGGCTAAAATCCGTAAGGTCTAAAACTGATAAAGGTAAGCCAAGGACGTCTGGATGGGGGCTCCCATCCAGATACCAGTCAGAGAAAGGTGTATATTTCACACTGAGTAAAACAGATTGATATGTCGAACAAATGAAAATAAATTACAGTGAGGGGTTTCATCCAATATATCGTCAAGTTTGGGATGAGAACAGTTAAAAAATATTTGGTAAAAATTATTAAAAGCTGTACAAGTTAAAATATGACGAATGGTAAGGTGAGTATGACAATGTGAACACTCTGGAGCAGGTTCACCCAGGAGTAGGTGTCTGTGGGTGAGTCTCGTGTGACCAATGCGGAGACGAGTTAATATAGCATCCTGCTTTCGATATGAAAGGGATGGCCAATGAGTGAGATCAGTTCGGATAGAATGCAGTTTGTTTTCGGTTTCACCTGCCCATTTATTGATCCAACTGCTTTTTATTATGCTAGAAATGCCTGACTTTATATCCTCGTATGCGAGATAGCCAGTATACGGGATTGTAGCATGCCTGGCTAATGTGTCCGCCTTATCATTACCCGGTATCCCAGTATGACTGGGTACCCAACAGAGAAGAATGTCGTACCCACGATTTGTCAGCTGTTCGTGCATGTGTAGCACTTTGGGAATATAGCTATGAGTAGTGGAGCCTGATTGTAGATTTTCTAGTACACTGAGGGAGTCAGAGTAGATGGTAAATCTGTTGGTCTTCATTCTAGAAATGTACAAAAGGCTTTCATGGATGGCCAGTAATTCAGCTGTAAATATGGAACAGAACGGAGGAAGAGTATAGCTGCAGGTATGGTTATTTTCGACAAAGGCAAAGCCAACATAATTGTCAGATTTTGAACCATCAGTGTATATTTCTTTATATTTCTTATATGTGTTTTGGTGATCTTGGAATAACTGTTGATAAATTTTTGGGTCTGTATCCTGTTTTGTGAAGCCATTGAATGGTTGGAGGTACGACGTCTGCAGTGTAGTCCATGGCGGAATTTCATGAAGGGAACAAGGAGAGACTTTGACATTCTCCAGTTGGGTACCAACAAGGCTCCTACGCATTCTTAGTCCAAAGGGAGGAGTACATGAGGGCCGATTTCCGTACAGGCGGTCCAGGCGAGTGTCCAAAAGAGAGTCCTGCAATGGGTGGGATGGATGAGAAAGGATGCGAAAATAGTTGTTTAATGACAGCTTGTGACGGATGTGGGTGAGAGAAGGCTCATGACAAGTGATAAAAAGACTTTGTATGGGTGATGTTCTAAAAGCTCCGGAACAAATGCGTAGTGCGGTGTGATGCACTGTGTCAAGTTTTTTTATTGTTGACCTGCAAGCAGATCCATATATACCACAGGCGTAATCGATTTTGGAACGAATTACTGCACGGTAGATCCGCAACAGGGCATCACGCTCCGCTCCCCAAGAAGTGTTGGTTAATACCTTTAGGATATTTAAGTCCTTTTCACACTTGTTGCGGATATATGAGATATGATTTGTGGAAGTCAGTTTCTTATCGAAGTATATCCCTAAAAATTTTGTGGAGTCACGTATTTCTAGTTTTGAGCTACCCACATAGAGCTCAGGATCAGGATGGATCCCACGTAAACGACGAAAGTGCGTGCTGACAGTCTTTTCTGCTGAAATGTTAAACCCGTTTGTGGTACACCATTTTATGATGCGATTGATGGTGTTTTGGAGCTGACGCTCAATGTAACGCATGTCCTTTCCTTGACAAGAAATTTGAAGGTCATCAACGTATAGGCTTCCGTGTACAGATGGAGGTAGTTGAGTGAGAATGTTATTGATTTTTATTGAAAAGAGTATAACACTTAAGACTGAGCCCTGAGGGACGCCCTCTTCTTGAACGAAACTATTAGATTGAATGCCATTTATTTGTACTCTGAAATTTCGAAGTGAAAGGAAGTTCTGGATAAAGATTGGAAGGTTGCCACGGAAGCCTAGATTATGGAGATCCCGGAGGATACCATATCTCCAGGTCTTGTCGTATGCCTTTTCTATGTCAAAGAAAATAGATATTAAGTGGTTCCGTCGTAAGAAAGCGTTACGAATTTGAGTTTCTAGATATAGTATGTTGTCAACAGTTGATCTGCCCCTACAGAAGCCACTTTAGTAGGGGTGTATATGGCCCTCTGTTTCTAAAACGTAAACTAAGCGTGCATTGATCATTTTCTCCAGCAGTTTGCAAAGGCAACTAGTAAGGGCTATGGGTCTGTAGTTATTAGGATTGGAAGTGTCTTTTCCAGGTTTTGGAAAGGGTATGACTATGGCGTTTCTCCAGGAGGAAGGAAAGGTATGGTCGTTCCAGATTCTATTAAAAAGCTTAAGTAAGTTTGAAAGGGAATCATGAGAAAGGTGTTTTAGCATTTCATATGTGATACCATCGGGACCAGGAGAAGTATTCGGTAACTGTTTGATTGGTGAGTTCATGAATTGTAAAGATACTATTGTAGGAGAGCTGCGAGGAGGTTTTAAAATTTAGTTTTTGCCGTTCAGATTGAAGTTTATGGGTATAAAAGGTATTTGAGTAGTTGGTTGGTTGGTTGGTGTTTAATGGCAGAAGGTCCAGAAAGGACATACTGCGCCAGACTATGTGTATATATGGTAGAATAGAGTTTTCAAGTAAAACGGTGTTCCATAAAACAGGTAAAGCTAAAAACCATGAGTTCTAAAACGATAGAAGCAAATGTAGAAAGGTAAAAAGTAGATAAAAATAAGTCAGGGACATCTGGATGGGGGCTCCCATCCAGATACCAGTCAGACGAAAGTGTACATTTCATACAGAATGAAAAATGTTTGTGCGTCGGAGAAAGGCAAACAAGTTACGGTGTGGGGTTTCACCCTATATGCCGTCAAGTTTGGGATAAGAGCAGTTAAAAAGTTTTTTGTAAAAATCATTAAAAGCAGTGCATGAGGTTAAAAGATAACGAATGGTGAGATAAGTATGACAATGGGGGCACTCCGGAGCTGGTTCACCCAGGAGTAAGTGCTTATGGGTAAGCCTGGTGTGGCCTATGCGGAGACGTGTCAAAATGACATCTAGTCTTCGATATGGTGCGGTGACCAATATGCGAGAGCTGGGTGAATAGAATGAAGTTTGTTTCCGGTTTGATTGCCCCAATTATCCGTCCAGATGCATTTTACTATGCGACAGATGCAAGACTTGATGTCGCTATAGGGTAGATTGCCTATGTATGGGCGGGTTGCATGCCTGGCAAGTTTTCTGCCTTCTCGTTCCCAGCGATCCCCGTATGGCTCGGTACCCAACAGAGGAGGATGTTTTACCCACGGTTTATAAGTTGTTCATGCTTCTGTAAAACCCTGATGACATAGGAATGTGTTAATGAGCCAGATTTCAGATTTTCAAGGACACTAAGAGAGGCTGAGTATATGATAAATTTCTTTGTATTCATTCTGGAGATATACAGGAGGCTTTCATATATGGCAAGTAATTCGGCAGTAAAGATGGAGGAAAAATGAGGTAGAGTATAGCTACAGGTATGATTATGAGCCACGAAGGCAAAACCGACGTGATTTCCACTTTTGGATCCATCAGTGTATAGTTTTTTATATTGTTCATATTTGTTGTTGTGGTCAAAGAACAACTGTTGGTAGATTTTAGGATCTGTATCCTGTTTTGTAAAGCCCTTGAAAGGTTGTAGGTAAGATATCTGCAATATGTTCCATGGTGGGATATCATGAAAACAGCATGTAGAGACATTTACATCCTCCAGTTGGGTACCGACAAGACTCCTACGAAACCTTAGTCCAAATGGAGGAGTACATATGGGACGATTCGCATAAAAGCGGTCTAGATGAGTATCTATGAAAGAGTTCTTTAATGGATGTGAGGGATGAGAAAGAATACGGAAATAAGTATTTAATGATAGCTGATGACAGGTGAGGGTGAGAGATGGCTCGTGGCAAGTGACGTAAAGACTATGTACAGGTGAAGTTCTAAAAGCACCAGAGCAAATGCGTGGTGCAGTATGATGCACCGTGTCAAGTTTTTTTAGAACTGATTTAGAAGCCGATCCATAAATACCTCATGCGTAGTCCATTTTGGAGCGGATGACGGCACGGTAGATATGCAGGAGAGCGTTGCGGTCTGCTCCCCAAGAGGTGTTAGTTAAAACCTTTAACAAGTTAAGTTTTTTCTCGCATTTACTGCGGATGTCAGAAACATGTTTGGCAAAAGTAAGTTTTCTGTCAAGAGTTATCCCTAAAAATTTAACAGAATCCTTGAGAACAATATTACTGTGACCCAGGTGAAGTTCTGGATCCGGATGTATCCCACGCTTCCGGCAAAAATGGGTACAGATTGTTTTTTCAGCAGAAATGGTAAAGCCATTTGTGTTACACCACTTTAGGATATGGTTAATCGAATTTTGAAGCTGCCATTCGATGAGGTGCATATCTTTACCCTGGCAGGAGATTTGAAGATCATCTACATATAGGCTACCATTGACGGTTGGAGGCAATTGGTTAAGAATATTATTGATTTTTATAGAGAAGAGGGTGACGCTAAGGACGGAGCCCTGTGGAACACCCTCTTCTTGTGTGAAATTATCAGACAGAGTGTTGTTGACCCGGACACGGAAGTTTCTGAGTGATAAAAAGTTTTTTATGAAAATTGGTAGGTTGCCTCGAAGGCCTATATTATAGAGGTCTTCAAGGATACCGTACCTCCACGTTTGGTCATATGCCTTTTCGATGTCTAAGAACACTGATACTAAGTGATTCTTCCTAAGGAAGGCATTACAAATTTGCGTCTCTAAGTTTAAAATATTGTCAATTGTGGACCTGCCTTTGCGGAAGCCACTCTGAAAGGGATGTATATGGTCCCCAGTTTCTAGAATGTAAACAAGGCGGGTATTAACCATTTTTTCCATTAATTTACAGAGACAACTAGTAAGGGCTATAGGACGGTAGTTACTAGGGTTAGAGGTATCTTTCCCAGGTTTTGGGAAGGGAATAACTATTGCATTGCTCCAGGCAGAGGGAAAGGTTTGTTCGTTCCAGATTCTATTGTATAATTGTAAGAGGTGAAGTAGGGAGTCATGGGATATGTGTTTCAGGATTTCATAAGTTATACCATCAGGACCAGGAGAGGTGTTTGAAGACTCTCTTAAGTATTTGGTGATTTCATTGAAGTTAAATTCGCTATTGTAGGAGAGGTGTGAGGAGGTTTTGAAATTTATTTTTTGCCGTTCAGATCTTTGCTTATATGAAAGAAAGGGGTTTGAGAAGGAGGTACTGCAAGAGATAGACAGAGTATGACCGATAATATTTGCTATTTCTTTTGTATCAGATATTATATTGTTATTAATGGACAGACAGGATATTGGGGAGTTATTATAGATTCCCATGGCTCTTTTAGTTTTCATCCATAGCTCCTTACTAGAAGTTGAGGTTGTTATGCTGGAGACATATTGCATCCAGGATTGTCTTTGACTCTGCCGCCTTATTTTCCTTGCATAGGCTTTTGCTTTCTTAAAAATAAGGAGGTTTTCGGTGGTAGGGTACTGCCGGAAAATGCTCCAGGCTTTCTTCTGCTGCTTTTTTGCTTTAGTGCAGGTTTCATTCCACCACGGTTTTTTGTTTTTTCGTAGAGAGTTGCTACACTTTGGAATTGCTGCATCAGCAGCTTCGATAATGATACGAATAATTTTTTCCAGAGCTTCGCCAATAGTGCCTTCAATGTCTTCAGGTGATATGGCAGACAGCTTAGAGAAGGTTTCCCAATCTGCTTTACCATGTATGTAGCGGGAGATGAAAAAGTTACTGCTAGGAATTTGATATGTAGGTGAAAGTATTATCGGAAAATGATCACTATTGTGTAGGTCACCAGAAACAGAGAAGTTGTACAGCGGCAGAATGGAGGGAGAGCATATTGCAATATCTATTGCATGGTTGTCCTCTATTGTTAGTATCTTTACTGCCCCACAATGGACTATGGCCACTCATGTCCCCTAGGATTATGAAAGGGGGGGAAGTTGCTGGACCAAGTTATTGAGCTGAGTTTGGGTAATTGTTTCGTTTGGTGGAAGATAAATATTGCAGATGGTTGTGAGGTATTTGAGGTGGATTCTAATGGCGACAGCCTGCATATTTGTACCGAGATTAAGTATGTGATGAGGATAATGATTATTTATTAAAAGGGCAACACCACCGGAAGCCCTTTCTCCAAGCTCATAGTCTTTTCTCAGGATGTTATAGTTGTGAATGCGTGTTTGTTTATTAGTTTTGAGATACGTTTCCTGAAGGGCCAAACAAGCGGGATTACGATCATAAATGAGAGTTTTGAGGTCATCAACTTTATTTGAAAAACCGTGGCAGTTCCATGAAAGCAGCAGAGCCATCATCAAGTGATGTTAGGAATGATGGCCATCTTGCTCTGAATCCCCGTAGGTTTAAGTGGGGTACTGGGTATGTTGTCATCATCCATAATATTGTCAGAGATGTCAGATTCAGAAGGATCCAGGTTTAGTATTGCGTCATCAATAGGTCGTTGTGGAAGGATGCGTTTTAGTCTAGCTTTATTGTATTTTGACCTGTAAGCTGCACTTTTTTTAATTAATGGTTTATTCTGAGTGGAGGTGGATCTTTGGGGCATTTTCTTGGGTGTCGACTTTTTAGGAGAAATGAATGAAGTTTTTTGAGTAGAGTTTGGCTTTTTTGCATTTTGAATAGAAGTAGATGGAGAGACAGGTATGGATTTTGGTGGATCCAACATTAGCAATTATTGACTTGTGAATTAGAAATGGGGACGTTTGATTAAAGTTTCCTTCCTGGCATTGGATAACAAAAAATTTTGTTTTGATACCTCCCTCAGTAAGGGAGTTCGGAACGTTGACGTTTGACAAAGAAAATGTCGATTCCATATTGGATAATGGAGATTCGGACCCGACCGCACCGCCCACCACGGAGCCCAACAAGGGGATGCATGTACATGCACCAGTGCTAGTCGGGTCTATACGTGCACAGTACATCCCTTAGGCAGCATCCACCCTTAACGATGTGCCCAGTAGATGTCCGATTGCTTGAACCCAAGCAGTTGGCCGAACCAGGACCACCAGCCGATTGATACACAGGGGAACTCTGCACCTCCCGTTTACCCGAAGCCGAGGCCAAAGCAATGTGTTGGAGAAATATACCCCTCAATTACCAGGATTCCCATTTCCGGGGACACGGGTCTCCACGCACGGCAAACACGTGGGTAGTTTTCCGCCAATAGAAGCTGACGGCACAGGGCGACCGCAGCTTCTAAAGGGGGACCCTCACCTCCAAAGAGGAAACTACGCCGAGGGGGAAAGGGAAGGATAAAGCTAAGGTTGGTTGGTTGGTTGGTGTTTAATGGCACAAGGTCCAGAAAGGACATACTGCGCCAGACTATGTGTATTTAGAATAAAATAACGCTTCCACGTAAAAGTTGTTGTATAAAACATGTAAAGCTAAAATCCATAAGGTCTAAAACTGATAAAATCAAACTGTAGAAAGGTAAAAAGTAGATAAAAGTAAGCCAAGGACGTCTGGATGGGGGCTCCCATCCAGATACCAGTCAGAGAAGTTGGTTGGTTGGTTGGTTGGGGTTTAATGGCACAAGGTCCAGAAAGGACAAACTGCGCCAGACTATGTGTATATATAGTAAAACAAAGTTTTCAAGTAAAAACGTGTTGCGTAAAACATGTAAAGCTAAAATCTTTGAGGTCTAAAATCAGTAAAAGCGAACTGTAGAGAGGTTAAAAGGAGGTAAAATGGACAAGGTAAAAAGGACGTCTGGATGGGGGCTCCCATCCAGATACCAGTCAGAGAAAAGTGTACACTTTACACTGAGTAAAGAATATTGATACGTCGAAGAAATGCAAACAAATTACGGTGCGGGGTTTCACCCAATATATCGTCAAGTTTAGGATGAGAACAGTTAAAAAATATTGTGTAAAAATTATTAAAAGCAGTGCATGAAGTTAAAACATGACTAATGGTAAGGTTGGTATGGCAATGGTGGCACTCCGGGGCAGATTCACCCAGGAGTAGGTGCTTATGTGTAAGCCTCGTATGACCAATGCGGAGGCGTGTCAAGACGACATCCAGTCTGCGATAGGGGTGAGAAGGCCAATGCGTGAGAGCTGGGTGTATAGAATGAAGTTTGTTCCCAGTTTCACTGTCCCATTTATCGATCCAGATACCATCTATAATGCTAGAGATGCTACACTTAATGTCGTTATAGGATAGGTTGCCGCTGTACGGGAGGGTCGCGAGCTTGGCAAGTGTGTCTGCTTTCTCGTTGCCAGCGATCCCAATATGACTGGGTACCCAGCAGAGGAGAATACTGTACCCACGATTTATAAGCTGTTTGTACAGACGTAATACTTTAATGATATAGTTGTGGGTAAGGGAGTCAGATTTCAGATTTTCCAGAACACTGAGGGAGTCAGAATAAATTATGTAATTCTTTGTGTTTTTTCTGGAGATGTACAGAAGGCTTTCATAAATGGCCAGTAATTCGGCTGTAAAGACAGAGCAAAACGGAGGGAGAGTGTAGCTGCAAGAATAATTATTATTCACGAAGGCAAAGCCAACGTGATTACTGGTTTTAGATCCATCTGTGTAGAGGTCTTCATAACTTTCATATTTATTTCTATGATCTAAGAACAACTGTTGGTATATTTTGGGGTCAGTATCCTGTTTGATGAAGCCTTCATAGGGCTGAAGGTATGGGATTTGCATTTCGGTCCAGGGTGGGATTTCATTAGGAGAACAAGAAGAGACTATGGCATCCTGCAACTGGGTACCGACTAGGCTCCTACGGATCCGGAGTCCAAAGGGAGGGGTACATGAAGGGCGATGATTGTAAAATCTGTCCAGATGGGTATCTATAAAAGAGTCCTTTAAAGGATGTGAGGAATGAGAGAGTATGCGAAAGTATGTATTCAATGACAGCTTTTGATGAGTGAGGGTGAGAGGTGGCTCGTGACAGGCGATGTAAAGACTATTTACAGGTGATGTTCTAAATGCTCCAGAGCAAATGCGTAGTGTTGAATGATGCACGGTGTCCAGTTTTTTTAAAACTGACTTGCAAGCAGACCCGTAAGAGCAACAGTCATAGTCTATTTTAGACCGTATCATGGCACGGTATATCCGAAGCATGGTGTCTCGGTCTGCCCCCCATCTGGTATTAGAAAGTACCTTTAAAATATTCATGGTTTTCTCGCATTTGTTTCGAATATGAGAGACGTGTTTCTTGAAGGTCAGCTTTTTGTCAAAGTACATGCCTAAGAATTTACTATGCTCTTCTACAGCAATTGTTGTACCATCTAAATGAAGTTCTGGATCTGGATGGATACCCCGCTTTCGGCAGAAGTGAATGCAAGTAGTTTTTTCTCCCGAGATACTGAAGCCGTTTATGCTGCACCATTTTTGGATACGGTTTACAGTAGTTTGAAGCTGTCGCTCTATGTAACGCATGTCTTGCCCCTGACAGGAGATCTGAAGGTCATCTACGTATAAGCTACCTTGCACAGTCGGAGGGAGTTGATTAAGTATGTCGTTTATTTTTATGGAGAAGAGGGTGACACTAAGAACAGAGCCCTGGGGTACGCCCTCTTCTTGCACATAATTGTCTGATTGAATATCATTGATGCGTACCTTAAAGTTTCGTAGCGAGAGAAAATTCTTGATAAAGATAGGTAGGTTACCCCGGAAGCCCAGATTATGTAGGTCACGCAGTATACCGTATCTCCATGTGCGATCGTATGCTTTTTCTATATCAAAAAATATAGAGACGAGATGGATCCTTCTCAAGAAAGCGTTACGTATTTGAGTCTCTAAAATCAAAATGTTGTCAATGGTGGATCTGCCTTTTCGAAATCCACTTTGAAAAGGGTGTATATGGCCCTTGGTTTCGAGAACGTGAACTAGGCGAGCATTTATCATACGCTCCATGATTTTGCATAAGCAACTTGTGAGGGCTATGGGACGATAATTATTTGGGTTGGTGTTGTCTTTGCCAGGTTTGGGGAAGGGAATGACTATTGCATTTCTCCAAGAAGATGGAAAGGTGTGCTCATTCCAAATTTTGTTATAGAGTTGCAGAAGGGTTAGTAATGAATCCTGGGAAAGATGTTTTAGCATTTCTGTGGTGATGCCATCAGGACCAGGTGAAGTATTAGGTGATTGTTTTAAGCTTCTCTTTAATTCGTGGATAGTGAAGGCGCTATTGTAAGAGAGATGTACGGAGGTTCTAAAGTTTAATACTTGCCGTTCGGATTGTTGTTTATAAGGTAAAAAGGAATTTGGATAAGAGGTACTGCAGGAAGTATAAGCAAGTGTTTCACCTATGGTGTTTGCAATATTTTTAGGTTCTGAAATAATGCTGTTGTTGACAGAGAGACAGGATATTGAGTGGTTATTGTAGATTCCCATGATTCTTTTAGTTTTGTCCCATAGCTCCTTGCTAGAAGTCGACGTGGAAATACTGGAGACGTACTGAATCCAGGATTCTCTTTGAGCTTGTCTCCTTATCCTACGTGCATATGCTTTTGATTTTTTAAATTTAAGAAGATTATCAGTGGTGGGGTAGCGACGAAAAGTTCCCCACGCTCTCTGCTGCTGCTTTTTTGCTAAGGCGCATGCCTCATTCCACCGCAGTTTTTTATTTCTACGACAATGTGTGCCCGATTTTGGTATGCTGTGATCTGCTGCATTAAGGATGGTAGAGGTAACCTTGTTGACGACCTCGTCAATGGTTCCTTCAATCATATTAGGTAATATTGTCGACAGGGAAGTGAAATTTTGCCAGTCTGCCTTATTATGGATGTATTTTGGTAGAGAAGAGTTAGGTTTGGGGTTTTGGTACAGAGGTGAGAGAAGAATCGGAAAATGATCGCTATTATGTAGATTACCGGAAACAGAGAAATTGTACATTGGAAGGATCGAAGGTGAACAGATGGCAAGGTCTATGGCATGAAAGGATTTAGTTGGGTAGTGGAAGTATGTATTGTCACCATTGTTCATGATACATAGGCAAAAATCTGTCAGTATTTGTTCTATTTGCTCACCTCTGTTATTTGTGTCTTTGCTGCCCCATAATGGGCTATGTGCATTCATATCACCAAGGAGTATGAATGGAGGAGGAAGTTGTTGAATAAGGTTACTAAGGGATCTTTGATTGAAAGTTTCATTAGGAGGGAGGTAGATACTGCAGACTGTCGTGAGATGTTTAAGGTGAATACGAGCGGCAACTGCTTGGAGATTTGTGCTGGTTGGTTGGTTGGTTGGTTGGTATTTTTGGCACAAGGTCCAGAAAGGACATACTGCGCCAGACGTTGAGTTAAATAAAGATGTGTTCAGTATAAAAGGTGTCATAAAACCTAGTAAAAGCTAAAATGTAACGGTGATAAAGGAGACAAGTAAAATTCAAAGGTAGATAAAAGAGGTAAAACTAAAGGCATATGGATGGGGGCTCCCATCCTGATGCCAGTCAGGCTAATGTGGGCATTTCATACGGAATAAAATATGTATGTGCGCCGAAGAAAGGCAAACAAGTTATGGTGTGGGATATCACCCAATAGGTCGTCTAGTTTGGGATGAGAAGAGTTAAAAAATATTTGGTAAAGATCATTAAAAGCAGAGCAAGAGGTTAAAAGATGATGTATGCTAAGTTGAGTATGACAATGTGGGCATTCAGGAGCAGGTTCTCCCAAAAGGAGGTACTTATGGGTTAGTCTTGTATGGCCAATGCGAAGGCGAGTGAGAGTGACATCATGCTTGCGGTACGGTTGAGTGGACCAGTGGGTAAGGGCTGGCCGGATAGAGTGAAGTTTGTTTTGGGTTTCACAGTCCCATATGTGATTCCAAGTGCCTTTTGTTAGGGAAGAGATGCCAGATTTTATATCCGTATAGGGCAGATCACAGTTATATGGGACGATAGAATGCCTGGCCAAAGAATCTGCTTTTTCATTTCCGGGAATCCCAATATGGCTAGGTACCCAGCAGTAGAGGATAATGTATCCACGGTCCACGAGTCTCTTGTGCATGCGTAAGACTTTCAAAATATAACTATGAGTGAGGGAGCCGGATTTCAGATTCTCCAAGACACTTAATGAGTCAGAGTAAAGGATGAAATGTTTGGTATTTGTTCTGGAGATGTAAAGAAGGCTTTCATAAATAGCTATTAATTCGGCTGTAAATATGGAACAAAACGGAGGTAGGGTGTAGTTGTAAGAATGATTATGATGTACATAAGCAAAACCAACGTGATTATGAGATTTTGAGCCGTCAGTATACAGTTCTTCGAAGTTTTGATATTTGCTTTTATGGTCTAGAAATAACTGTTTATATATTACGGGGTCAGTGTTTGGTTTTGTGAAGCCTTCGAATGGTTGTAGGTAGGGAATCTGCAATTCGGTCCATGGTGGGACTTCATGAAATGAACAAGTAGATACATTAAGATCCTCCAATTGGGTACCGACTACACTCCTACGGATCCTAAGTCCGAAGGGGGGAGTGCAGGAAGGGCGATTTGCATAAAACTGGTCCAGTTGGGTATCTATGAAAGAATCCTTTAAGGGATGTGAAGAATGAGAAAAGATGCGAAAATAGGTATTCAATGACAATTTGTGGCGTATGAGAGTGAGAGATGGTTCATGACAGGTGACGTAAAGGCTATGTACAGGGGATGTCCTAAATGCCCCAGAGCATATGCGTAGTGCAGTATGATGCACGGTGTCAAGTTTTTTTAGCATAGATTTGGAAGCCGATCCATAAACGCAGCTTGCATAGTCCATTTTGGAACGGATGACAGCTCGGTAGATCCGCATCAGAGCATCACGCTCTGCCCCCCAAGAGGTATTGGTTAAGACCTTTAAAATGTTGAGTTTTTTTTCGCATTTTCTACGAGTGTCAGAAATATGATTAGCAAATGTAAGTTTTTTGTCAAAAGTTAGACCTAAAAATGTAACAGAGTCCTTCAAAATGATTTTAGTGTGATTGAGGTAGAGTTCTGGATCCGGGTGGATCCCGCGCTTCCGGCAGAAGTGGGTGCATATAGTTTTTTCTGCAGAAATATTATACCCATTAGTATTGCACCATTTTTGGATGCGATTAATAGTGGTCTGAAGCTGCCGTTCTATGTAACGCATGTCTTGCCCCTGACAGGAAATCTGTAGATCATCAACATATAGGCTACCATGTACTGTTGGAGGGAGCTGGTTAAGGATATTGTTGATTTTTATAGAAAATAGGGTGACGCTAAGGACAGAGCCTTGTGGTACACCCTCTTCTTGTATAAAGTTATCTGAAAGGGTGTCTTTGATGCGTACTTTGAAGTTCCGGAGTGAAAGAAAATTTTTGATAAATATAGGTAGGTTTCCACGGATGCCCATATTGAAGAGATCACGCAGTATGCCATATCTCCAGGTGTGGTCATAAGCTTTTTCAATATCAAAGAATATTGACACAAGGTGGTTCTTTCTTAAGAATGCGTTACGGATTTGAGTTTCTAGATGTAAGATGTTATCAATTGTGCTTCTGCCTTTGCGGAATCCACTCTGGAGAGGGTGTAAATGGCCCTCAGTTTCTAAGACATATACTAGACGAGTATTAATCATACGCTCCAGTAGTTTGCACAGACAACTAGTTAGGGCTATGGGACGATAGTTATTGGGATTAGTGGAGTCTTTTCCAGGTTTGGGTATGGGAATGACTATGGCATTTCGCCACTCTAAGGGAAAGGCATGCTCATTCCATATTCTATTGTATAGCTGCAAAAGACTAACTAAAGAATCATAGGAGAGATGTTTAAGCATATCATTAGTGATACCATCAGGGCCAGGGGATGTGCTTGATGACTGTCTTAAACTGTTGCGTAGTTCATTCATAGTGAAAGGACTATTGTAAGAGAAGTTCGAGGAAGTTTTGAAGTTTAATTTATGGCGTTCGGATTGTTCCTTATATGGAAGAAATGTGCTAGAATAGGTGGTACTGCAAGATGTGAATGCAAGAGATTGACCAATGGTATGTGCAATTCTTTTTGAATCTGAAATAATTTGGTTATTGATGGTTAGGCAGGATATGGAGTGGTTACTATAGATACCCATGATTTTTTTAGTTTTGTCCCATAGCTCCTTACTGGAGGTAGAAGGAGAGATACTGGAGACGTACTGAATCCAGGATTCTCTCTGGGTACGTCTCCTTATCTTGCGTGCATTTGCACGAGCTTTTTTAAACCTGATAAGATTTTCAGTGGTGGGGTAACGCCGAAAATTACCCCACGCTTTTTTCTGCTGTTTTTTGGCTAGGGTGCAAGCCTCATTCCACCACGGTTTTTTAATTCTATGGTTGCTTTTGACGGATTTTGGAATGCTCGTGTCAGCTGCATTTATGATGATAGAGGTGACATTCTTAACCACTTCGTCTATGTTGCCTTCAATAATATTTGGCAATATGGTGGATAGCAAGGTAAAGGTCTGCCAGTCTGCTTTATCATGAATATATCTGGGTATGTTAGTGGTTTGGTTGAGATTTTGATATGAAGGTGACAGAATGATCGGAAAGTGATCGCTGTTATGCAAGTCACCAGAAACAGAGAAATTATACAAAGGGAGGATTGAAGGGGAACAGATGGCAAGGTCTATGGCATGAAAGGATTTTGTTGGGTGATGGAAGTAGGTATTATCGCCGTTATTCATAATACATAGAGAGAAATCAGTTGTTATTTGTTCTATTTGTTCACCTCTAGTATTGGTATCTTTGCTGCCCCATAATGGACTATGGCCATTCATGTCACCAAGGAATATAACTGGTGTTGGAAGTTGATGAAGAAGGTTATTGAGAGATGTTTGGCTGATGGTTTCATTAGGAGGGAGATAAATGCAGCAGATGGTTGTTAGCCGTTTTAATTTGACACGAGCGGCAACTGCGTGGAGTTTTGTATTCAGATTGACTTTTATGTAAGGATAGTTATTGTTGACTAACAGGGCCACTCCACCAGAGGCCCTGTCCATGAGTTCATGGTCTTTGCGAAGGATTGTATATTTGTGAATTGTAGGATCTTTATCGGCTTTGAGGTAAGTTTCTTGAAGAGCAAAGCAGGCGGGATTGTGGTCATAGAGAAGTGTTTTAAGGTCATCGATTTTATTCTGAAAACCGTGGCAGTTCCATGAGAGCAGCAATGCCATTATTAAGTGATGTTATTGGCATTGTGCGTCTTCTTAGTTGTGATCCCTGCAGAGATATCTGGAGGTTTAATTTCTTCTTGCTCCATGGATTCTTCATCACTAATGTCTGATTCTGATGGGTCTAGGTTTAAAATGGAGTCATCTATGTGTGGTTGTGGAGGTACTTTTTTCATGCTAGATTTATTGCATTTTAGTTTATAGGAAGCTGTTTTACTGAGCAGTGGCCTAACTTGGGTGGAACTATTGCTTGGTATCTTTTTCTTTGGAGGATTTTTCTGGGATATAGAGCAGGATTTATTTTGTTTGGGTGCTGTCTGTTTACTGATGGAGGTATTGGTAAGGGAAGTATTTGTTGGTGGATCAGTCTGAGTAGCTATTGATTTGGTAGATTTTACTGCAGCAGCATAGGATAGGCCAGATTTTGGTGTGCGAGCTTCTATTATTTTACGAGCTTCAGGGTACGAAAGTCTTTGTGTGGCACGTATTGACTGGATTTCTTTTTCGAGGACCCACTTTGGGCATGATTTTGAATATGAGGGGTGGTCCTGTTTACAATTAACACATTTTGCTGGTGCACTGCAGGTGTCGCTGTCGTGGCCAGATGTACCGCAACGGGCACATGCAGGTTGGCCACGGCAGGAAGTTTTAGTATGGCCGAACTTTTGACACTGGAAGCAACGGATTGGATTTGATACGTAAGGTCTAACAGGGCATAATAGATAGCCCGCTTTGATATGGGATGGAATTGTAGGAGACTGGAAAGTTAAGACTATGTGTTTAGTGTTAATGAGTTGGTTATTGCGACGAATAGTGATTCGACGAACTGCGCATACACTTTCGTCTCTCAGGTTTTCTAATATTTCGGATTCAGAGCAGTGTAAAAGTTCGGGTTCTGATATGACTCCTCTGGATGTATTTAAGGATGTATGGGGTGACACTGTGACAGATTTTAGTCCAAAGTTCTTTATTTTCATTATTTTTGAGGCTTGTCTAAGGTTTGATACTTCTACCAGGAGGTCTCCAGATCTTAATTTTTTTACTTTTTTAACTTCGCCTACATTGGATGTGATACATTTGTGGATAAGGAATGGTGATATTTCATGAAAGGTACCTTCAACTATGTGAATGATGAAGAATCGAGCATTTGTATTAGTAAATTGAGAATCCATGTTTTCTTTGTTTATTGATTGCAGAATAGTTGTCTCAGATGGTAGATTGGGAGAAGAAGAAAATTTCGTAGCCATGTTGGAGAAAAGATGTTCGGACCCGGCCGCACCACCCACCACGGAGTCCAACAAGGGGATGCTTATACTTGCACCAGTGCTAGCCGGGTCTATACGCGCACAGTACATCCCTGTAAGCAGCGTCCACCCTTAACGACGTGCCCAGCAGAAGACCGATTGCTTGATCCCTAGCAGTTGAACAAGTCAGTACCACCAGCCGGTTGATACACAGGGGAACGCTGTGTACCTCCCGTTTACCCGAAGCCGAGGCCAAAGTAATGTGTTGAGGTTGATCCCGTCCCAATGGAAATGCCATTCAGATGATTTCCCCTACGGGAACACCCCTCAATTACCAGGTTCCCCATTTCCGGGGACACGGGTCTCCACGCACGGCTAACACGTGGGTAGTTTTCCGCCAATAGAAGCTGACGGCACAGGGCGACCGCAGCTTCTAAGGGGGGGCCCTCACCTCCAAAGAGGAAACTACACTGAGGGGGGAAAAGGAAGGAGACAGCTAAGAGGAGAGGAGGGTAGAACAAAGAGGAGCGAAAGATCGCTAGGGCCCCGGGATTGCGACACCTGTAAAGACCTAGAGTAGGTCTTCCCCCTGAGGGGGGAGATTTGTGCTAAGATTGATGGTTATATGAGGATATCTATTGTTTATTATTAGGGCAACACCACCAGAGGCCCTGTCATTGAAATCATAGTCTTTTCGAATTATCTTGTAGTTGCGAATAGTAGTATGTCTAGTGGTTTTTAGAAAGGTTTCTTGTAGGGCTATGCAGGCGGGATTATGGTCATATATCAGTGTTTTAAGATCATCGTTTTTATTTAAAAAACCGTGGCAGTTCCAGGACAGCAGCAGAGCCATTATCAAGTTGTGTTAGGGATAATGGGTAACTTATTATTAGGGCAACACCACCAGAGGCCCTGTCATTGAAATCATAGTCTTTTCGAAGGTCCCCGAAGGTTGAGGTGGGGTACTAGGGATGAGATCATCATCCATTGCACTGTCTGTAATGTCAGAGTCCGATGGAGACAAGCGGAGGATAGTATCATCAATGGGCCGTTGTGGTGGGATGTTTTTCATTCTGGATTTATTATATTTGGACCTGTAAGCTGAGGATTTTTTTATTTGTGGCCGGCCGGCAGATGCACTTTTCTTTGTTGTGTTTTTGTGGTTTCCTATGTTAGAATGATTCTTATTAGAAACAGGTTTAGCTATTGGAGTGGAAGTAAAAGAAGAAACAGGTATGGGTTTCGGTAGATCGGTTTGAGTTGCTACGGATTTTGTTTATTTTGTCACTGCGGCATAAGACAGACCAGGTTTAGGGGTACGGCTTTCAACTATTTTACGGGCTTCAGGATAAGAGAGTTTTTGAGAGGCCCGCAGTGATTGAATTTCTTTTTCAAATGCCCATTTGGGCATGACTTTGAATACGATGGATGTTCCTGTTTGCAGTTTACACATTTTGCAACTGCAGAGCAGGTGGCACTGTCGTGGTCAGAGGCACCACAATGAGCGCAGGCCGGTGATCCACGACAGGAGGTTTTAGTATGACCGAACTTTTGACACTGGAAGCAACGGATAGGATTTGGTACGTATGGTCTAACGGGACATAATAGATAGCCGGCTTTAATATGGGATGGAATAGTGGGAGACTGAAAGGTTAAGACAATGTGTTTTGTATTAATAATTTGGCTATTGCGACGAATAGTGATTCGACGGACAGCGCACATGCTGTCCTCACTCAGGTTTTCTAATAATTCGGCTTCCGAGCAGTGTACAAGGTCGGGTTCTGATATAACTCCTCTTGATGTGTTTAGGGATGTATGAGGGGACACTGTAACAGATTTTGGCCCAAAGTTCGTTATTTTCTTGATTTTTGACGCTTGTCTATTGTTGGACACTTCTACTAGAAGGTCTCCAGATCTTAGTTTTTTTACTTTTTTTACTTCACCTACATTGGCTGCAATGCATTTGTGTATAAGGAATGGCGATGTTTCGTTAAAGCCTCCTTCAATACAGTGTATAATGAAGAATCGAGCGTTAGTGATTGAAATTTGAGGATCCGTGTTATCATTGGTAATAGGTAGCGGAACATTGACGAGAGATGAAGAATTTTTTTTATCCATGTTGGAGGAATTGAGATTCGGACCCGACCGCACCACCCACCACGGAGCCCAACGAGGGGGTGTGCAATTGCACACCAGTGCTAGTCGGGTCTATACGCGCACAGTGCATCCCTTAGGCAGCATCCACCCTTAACGACGTGCCCAGTAGATGACCGATTGCTTGATCCCTAGCAGTTGATCGAAATCAGTACCACCAGCCGATTGATACACAGGGGAACGCTGTGTACCTCCCGTTTACCCGAAGCCGAGGCCAAAGTAATGTGTTGGAGAAGACCCCTCAATTACCAGGATCCCCATTTCCGGGGACAAGGGTCTCCACGCACGGCACAGAGTGGCCACAGCTTCTGAAGGGGGGCCCTCACTTCCTGAGAAGAAACCACACCGAGGGAGAAGTGAAAGGAAACAGCAGAAGAAGAGAGGAGGGTGGAAAGTAGAGGAGCGAAAGATCGCTGGGGCCCCGGGATTGCGACACCCGTGAAAACCTAAAGAAGGTCTTCCCCCTGAGGGGACCAGTCAGAGAAAGGTGTATATTTCACACTGAGTAAAACAGATTGATACGTCGAAGAAATGAAAATAAATTACAGTGAGGGGTTTCACCCAATATATCGTCAAGTTTGGGATGAGAACAGTTAAAAAATATTTGGTAAAAATTATTAAAAGCTGTACAAGAGGTTAAAATATGACAAATGGTAAGGTGAGATTGACAATGTGAACATTCTGGGGCAGGTTCACCCAGAAGTAGGTGTTTATGGGTGATTCTCGTATGACCAATGCGGAGACGAGTCAAAATGACATCATGATTTCGATATGAAAGGGATGACCAATGAGTGAGGGAAGGTCGGATAGAATGCAGTTTGTTTTCAGTTTCACTATCCCATTTACTGGTCCAACTGCTTTTTACTATGCTAGAGGTACCGGACTTTATGTCATTGTATGCGAGATAGCCAGTGTAGGGGATTGTAGCTTGCCTGGCTAAACTATGCGCCTTCTCGTTGCCCAGTATCCCAATATGACTGGGTACCCAACAGTAGAGAATATTGTATCCACGATTTGTCAGTTGTTCATGCAGACGTAGCACTTTGGTTATATAGCTATGAGTGAGGGAGCCCGATTTTAGATTGTTTAGTACACTGAGGGAGTCGGAGTAGATGATACACATTTTTGTAGTCATTTTAGAGATATATAACAGGCTTTCATGGATGGCAAGTAATTCAGCAGTAAAGATTGAACAGAACGGAGGGAGAGTATAGCTGCAGGTAGTTACTTCCAACGAAGGCGAAGCCGACATGATTCCCAGATTTGGAGCCGTCAGTGTATATTTCTGTATATTTTTTATATCTGTTTTTGTGGTCTGAGTTGGTTGGTTGGTTTGTTGGTGTTTATTGGCACAAGGTCCAGAAAGGACATGCTGCGCCAGACGATGAGTTAAAACGATATAAACATACCTGCCAACATGCAATTTTTGAAAACCTTACAATACCACGGTGTCACGCAGTAACGCAATAAATATACCTACTAAAGATAAAATGTAATCAAACACAATTTTTAAAATTACTATTCAGATTTAGTACACTATTTTTAATACATATGCACATATAAGAAAGGAGGGGCATTTATTTGGTATCTTTAGAGTGCAAATGTTCATAAGTAGCTGAGTTGGCTGCTTTTAAAAATCCTTAACAAAGTCTTGCTCATAGCAATGGCCTTTGAGTTTACTTTTTGCAATTAAAATGTCTTCCAAAGTTTCATTAGACAAAAAACTACGAAATTGTGTTCTATTCTTCTTAACACTGCTAAACAAACGTTCACAAGCAGCATTACTGTGCGGTATAGTCAATATGCTTAGCATAACATTCGATATTCGGTCATATTTAAATTTCCCACTAGCAGCTGTTAATTTTCTTAATCTCAATTTTTAGCCAATTTTCGTCCATTCTTCCTTCGGATTGAACTTCCTCAGGCAAATTATCAATTTGCAAAATTGAGATTGAAGCTCATCCCTGACTTCATCTACTGGCTTGCAAACATCATTTCCACATACTTCATGTGAGCACATATTTGGAAATAAATTTAAAAAAACTATATCTGAAAATGATTAGTTCCTCACCATGGTGGTTCTGCCACTGAAAATGGTAGATGGCTGAAGTGCGAAGGTCCCGGGTTCGGGTCCCATCGCGCAGCTGTCGATCTAACGGTCTGGAGTTTTGGTAGGTTTTCTCCAGATGTAATGTGAATACGCGTTAGAGCCCCTTAGAAAGTCCTCCTACCAAGGCACCCCCCATCCTAGGCAGATCGCCCTAGTGTATCGTTGCCATAATCACACACAACAACAACAACTGAAAATTATTTGTCTGCAAGATTATTTATGTTTGATACGCAATTTTGATGTCGGTCCTATACACGGAGCAAAAAGCAAAATTGCATCCCCTTTGCGATTTGACGATACACGGATATTCCTTTGTGTAAGAATCAAGGAAAACTTGATTATATTGTTTATGTTTAATTTTCGACATTTCAAATCAACTTCAAACTACACTGGACAATTTCAACACGTGCATGAGCAACGTTTGTTTGTGATTGAAAGTTGTTCTTGCGCTTACGGATGGGAGCCAAGCGGTATTGGGAGGGAGATATTTCTAAACGAATGCGCATCCACCTCCGTGCATGCACAGCAGCAAAATCTGCCAAAGCATGGACACTCGGCATATCTATTACGAACGCTCCCATTCCACTTCTCCTAATACGTCACAAGCCAAGCCGCGGATGGGAGGGAGAAAAAAAATCTGTGAGCCAATCATAGCTTTCGCAGCAGCGGAGATCGGAAGGCAATTCCTGTTTGCCTTCTACGCAGTTTTTCTCTGGTTAACACAGTGGAAGAAGGCAGAAAAGTTAGGGGAGGGGGGAGTTAGCATAAATATGGGAAATAAAACGATCTAATGTTTTTACGTTCGATGTAACGTGAATTGGTGATTTAAATTTTAAAATACTCCACAAAACCACTAAATTTTTAAACATAGTAAATAAAATCACATTAGCCTAAACTTTGCCAAAAAATCGTACAATTTTGCCTTGCGGCCGTATAACCGTACAGCTAAGCTAAAATCCGTACATTGTACGGCCAAACCGTACAAGTTGGCAGGTATGTATAAAGATGCAACCAGGTAAAAAGCTATCACAAAACCTAGTAAAAGCTAAAAAGTAAAAACTAAAAAGGTGAAAAGTAAAATTCGATAAGTGTTAAGAGTAGATAAAAGTGGAATAAAGACATCTGGATGGGGGGTCCCCATCCTGATACTAGTCAGACAAAAATAGGTACTTCACACTGAGTAAAAAATATTGGTGCGCCTAAGAAAGGCAAATAGATTCCGATGCGGGGTTCCACCCAAAATATCGTCAAGTTTGGGATGAGACAAGTTAAAAAGTGCTTGGTAAAAACTATTAAAAGCAGTGCATGAGGTTAAAATATGACGAATGGTGAGGTCAGTATGACAATGGGGGCACTTCGGAGCAGGTTCACCTAGCAGTTAAGTGTTTATAGGTTAGTCTCGTGTGTCCGATGCGGAGACGTGTCAGAATGACATCATGCTTGCGATTGGGATGAGAGGGCCAGTGGTTGAGAGATGGGTGTATCTGATACAGTTTATTGTCTATTTCTCTATTCCATTCGCTGATCCAATGGTCTTGTATGAGATAGGATATTCCTGATTTTATATCGCTGTAAGGCAGAGGGCAGGGATAAGGAAGGGTAGCTAGTTTGGCCAGAGAGTCAGCTTCCTCATTGCCCTGTATTCCGGTGTGACTCGGTACCCACCAGTAAAGGATATCATAGCCGTTATCAGTTAGTTGTCTGTGCATATAGTGGACTTTACTAATATAGCTATTTGAAGTAGAGTCAGAGTGGAGGCCTTCCAGAACGCTTAAAGAGTCTGTATAGATTATGAAGCGTTTTTTGTCTGAGGTAGAGATGAACCGGAGGCTTTCATAAACGGCTAAAAGTTCGGCAGTGAATACAGAGCAAAAGGTAGGGAGAGGGGGGCCCTCACCTCCACAGAGGAAACTACACTGAGGGGGAAAAGGAAGGATACAGCTAAGAGGAGATGAGGGTAGGACAAAGAAAAGCGAAAGATCGCTGGGGCCCCGGGATTGCGACACCCGTAAAGACCTAAAGTAGGTCTTCCCCCTGAGGGGCCTAAGAGATTAGATACGTCGGCATCACTTTGAAAAGTATTACAGAAGAGAATTCCCTGCTACTGATAGCATTTCGTTTTAATCACGATTTTCCATTCAACACCACTTTAGAGATGGTGTCGGCAAGAAGGGTCACTTCAGGGTCCACCGTGAGTGACTGCATAGAGTTATACTGCAGAGCTAATCTCTGAGTGTCTTGCCGAAATCAAGCAGCGAAGGGCATGTTAGAAGGGATAGGCACGGTCGTCGAAATCGACAAAACAAAATTTGGAAAAGCGAAAGGAAACACCGTGGCCAAGGGCTATTAAGAGAAGGGTCTTGCGTTCTCGGGATCTACGAGCGAGGGTCGGGGAGATTTCGAATGTTCACGCTTCTCTTTAACAGGAGAAATGCTCACACCCTTCTCGCTGTGATCATGAGACATGTGGAGCCCGGCACAATGATTATGACGGACGATAGACATGGATACAGGCCTCTTTCAAATGCGGGTTATATCCACAAAACCGTGAATCATTCACGGCATTGGGTAGACCCTGGGACAGGAGTTCATACCCAAACAGTCGAAGTGTCCTGGGGACCTTTCAAAGACACCATTAGCAAGTCTGGAATTCCAATTGACGAAAATTTAACGGAGAGGATCTGGGTGTACCTTTTCTGCAGAAATTGTGCTCGTTCCAATGTACACCCCTTTGACGAGCTCATAAGGCTCACCAGGATGAAATATCTTGGTCCTTTTTAGGTGACTGAGTGGGGGAAAAAACAGTCCTTTTTAGGACTAATGGCGAAAGTGCATAAGCGCACTTGCCTAAATTTAAAAAAAATAGATCATGTATATGAAATTTTATACTTTTAAAAACATTATTCTGTATAATGTATAGCTTCAAGTGCGAGTTATAACACACACACATATATATATATATATATATACACACGCACCAATTTCCTTATGTAGAAGCAAGACGCTTCTTAACACTTTCTTTTTTATGTTTCTATGAGAAAACCGGCTCTTCTCTTATTCCCCCAAGCTTAGATTGGAATTCGCTAAGAAGCAAGTTTCTTTTGAGTCTCGATGGAAAGATGTATTTTCTGGTGAAAAAAAAGTTTAATTTGGACGGAACAGTTGGTTTTTGCCATTATTGGTATGTCTTGCAAAAAAAAAAAAACTTCTTTCCATGTGACAATTCGGAGGCGGTTCTGTGATGGTGTGGGCAGGTTTTGCAGCCAATGGAACAATGTCAATAGTGTCCATTCGAGGTCGCTTGAATTCAGAATCTTATATTGATATGCTAGCTGAGAATTTATTACCTGAAGCACCCTTTATCACAGGTGATTATTTCAACAAGACAAAGCAAGTTGCCATGTGTCTTGTGCATCACGTTCATGGTTCAAGGCCAATTCTGTGAAACTTTTGGACTTGCCAGTAAGAAACGATTTAAACCCATAGAGAATCTGTGGGGGCATTTTAGCTAGAAAAGTGTATAAGAATGGGACACAATATGCAAATAAAGACGAACTGACATCATCCATTCAATTGGCATGGAAAAACATTTCTAAAACTTTAACTGGACTTTCTGATTCAATGACTGGACAATTAATAAGGATAATAGAAAAAAAAAAAAAGGTGATTTTGTAGAATATTTTTTATTTCTGGACATATTTGATAATGTCCTTATATTTTTTTCCATGTTTCAAATAATACATTTGTCTTAATATGTGATTTAAAAATTATGTAATTTAATTTCATACTGCAAGGTTTATAATGTTTCCTAATTACAAGTAGTTAGTTATGTTTGAATTTGGTTGGTCGGTTGGTGTTTAATGGCACAAGGTCCAAAAAGGACATACTGTGCCAGACTAAGTATGTTTGATTTTGTTTGCATTGGTGATTATTTTAATATATAACACTCATTTTTCAAAGTGTCTGTATAATTTTTTCCATGGCTGTATGTGTTGATTTTCTACAGTGGAAGGAAGGTATTGAGAAAGCTAACATTTGTGTTCCTATGTTAAAAATTCTGGTACCAAAAATAGAAAAGGGGATATAAAAGTAATTTTTACTGCCACAGAAGTGGCAATTTTAAAAGTGAGAGCTGTGGAAAAAGAAATGTAAAAATGTTAGGTAGCAATAAAATTAATGCTGTGTCCATCAATGTTAAAAGTTGAAGCTGGTTATGTAAGTAAAATAAGAGTGGAATTTACAAAAACATGTGGGTCACACAAATGATATTGGACGTATTAGGCTGACACAGAAAGAAAAGGAAAACACTGTAATTAAGTTACCACAAAATGTTCCAATCGAATCCATATTAGATGAGGTCAGAGATTTCTTAACCGCAGATTTGGAAAGTATTCATCTTTTAAATCATAGGGATGAGTTAAATATAAAGAGTAAGTTTGGTGTTAATATAGATGGAGTTATGGATTCCAATGATCAAGTTAGTGTTAGAAAGTAGGTTGGTTGGTTGGTTGATTGGGGTTTAATGGCACAAGGTTCAAAGAGTGTGCCAAACTACGTTAAAAAAAAAAAAACAAGTAAAAGGTACCATATAAAACCAAAAAAAAAAAAAAGCTAAAATCCAGTAAGTCTTAACGATAAAAGGAAAACTGCCATGAAGTAAAAAGTAGATAAAAGTTAGTCAGACGTCTGGATGGCGGCTCCCATTCAAAAGAAAGTCTGAAAAACTGAGGACTCTCCATAATTTTATTTAAAGATCAAGATGTATATGATTTTTTTTTTTTTCATACCTGGAAATAAAATATAAAGACTTTCATTTAGTTTTGGTGAATTCTGCACAACAGGAGATGCTGAAATTTTATGGAAATGATATTATTTGTCTTGATTTTATACATGCTGTAAATGCTTATAATTTAAATTTTAGATGATAAGCGAGAAGGATTTCCTGCAGCTTTTATACTCAGTAACCGACAGGATAGTGTTGCATTAAGCTTAGCATTCGGGGCTTTAAAAGGAACATGCGCAGGCAAGTCCTAAGGTATTAATGACCGATGATGCAGAATCATTTGTAAATGCCTGGAGAAATGTAAATTGCTCTACCGATAAAAGACTATGTTCTTGGAATGTTGACAGATGTGCGAGGAGAAAAAACACTTTGTTAATACGAAATGATGAACAGTACGTACAATTAATAACATTTTAAGATGCTTGTTAGGTGAAACTGATGAAAATGCATTTTTAATTGTGTTACGTCAGTCTAAGTTGATCTTTCAAGAAATTTGCAGCGAGTTCTTCAATTATTTTGAGCAGACATACAGCAACCAACCAGAGGCTTGGGCATATTGCTATAAGAATAGGAAGTGGAGTGGGATCAACACAAATATGCATATAGAAAAGATGCATAGGACAATTAAGTATATTTATCTGAAAGATAAGGTTAAACGTCTTGATAAAACTTCATTAAACAGAAGTTTATTAAACGCAGTACAATGGAATATGTGCAAGCAAATCCTCTCTATTTGTGCAAACTATTTGCAAAACTGAAATGAGCAACCATAGAAACCAATGCAACAATGAAGATACAGGTGACAACATGTTAGTGTGCAAAGATGAGAAGCAAGCTCAGAAAGAATCTCACATCAGCCACTTAATAAAAGAAAAATCTGAAACAGAGAAGCCAACTATTACGGATTTCAGGTGTGTATTACGGAGTAACGGAAGATGCCAAAAATAATAAAATCCCTCTCACAGCCTAAGTACACAAATTAGAAAGAACTAATTGAAAAATTTCAAAATGATTATTTCTAAACTCTACATCAAACAACGGTGCCATTTATAAAACTTTCCTCCAACAATGAATTGCACAGCAAACATTTTCCAATAATGAAATATTCCGCTAAAATTTCGATTTTTAAGAATTTTTTTTTTTCCCCCCTCAAAGCTTTGTTATTGATACAGGTTTATCGTATGTTACAGTGTTTAATAAAGCTTGTGAAGAGATATTCTAACAATTTTGAAGCACATTACATAATTAGTTTATTAGTTTTTATGTGCGCCAAAATTGCAGGTTTTTTATTTTTTTTAGACTACACAGTTAAGAAAACAGTCTGTGTGTGTGTGTGTGTGTGTTGAGGCAGGAGGGGGGGGTTTCCAATGATCATGCCAATTGCATATCGTTTCTTTCAGGAGAGAGGGATGCGGAAGGAGAAAAGTTCCTATATGTTCTTGGTATTCAATCTCGGTTGTCTATTTGTTAACTAAACAATGAATAAGTAAAGCATTATATAATGGTCATGTGATCTGATCTTATAAAAAGGACTCATGACGCTGACTTAGCGACATTTCCACTCAGTTACCATGGCTGGAAGACGTCCTGTTTGGCCCTTCGAACGCTTTTACCAAGAAGTCGTACAAATTCAAGGCCCTAATGATCGAACAATTTTGTGGGCAACTTCGAATGGCTTAATTAATCAATTTTTAGACTGATGTATGCGGAAGACGCATGCGTCTTCAAATACGATGCAGATCTGGGTTAGGCACATTTTGATGTCAAAATCGATCTGCCCATCCTGATGGAAAAGAACGCACAATTTCGCAAGGTAAAGGAACTTGGTTCGAGAAAAGTAAACTCTATCCGAGCAAAGCAATTTTGACAGCGCTTTGTTTTACTCAAGATTTTCCATTCAACACCACTTTAGAGATGGTGTTGGCAAGACAAGTCACTTCACGGTTCACTGTAAGTGACTGCAGAGAGTTAATCTCAGAGTGTCTTGCCGAAGATCAAGCGGCAGAGGGCATGTTAGGAGGGATAGGCATGGCCATCGAAATCGATGAAACAAAATTCGGTAAAGAGAAAGGAAACCTTGCCCACGGGCTATTAAGAGAAGGGGCTTGGGTTCTCTGGATTTACAAAAGAGGGTTGGTGAGATTTTGAATGTTCAAACTTCCCTTTAATAGGAGAGATGCTCACACCTTTCTTGCTGTGATCACAAGACATGTTGAGCCCGGCACAACGATTATGACGGACGAATGGCATGGATACAGGCCTCTGTCAAATGCGGGGTGTATCCACAAAACTGAATCATTCACAGCATTGGGTAGACCCCGTGACAGGAGCTCATACCCAAACAGTCGAAGCGTCCTGGGGACCTTTCAAAGATGCCATTAGTATGTCTGGAATTCCAGTTGATGAAAATGTAACCGAGAGGTTCTGAGTGTACCTTTTCCATAGAAATTGTGCTCGTGCCAATGTACACACCTTTGACGAGCTCATAAGATTCATCAGGAGGAAATATCCTGGCCCTTTTTAGGTGACGGAGTAGGGCAAAAAACAGTCCTTTTTAGGACTAATGGCAAGAGCATGTAAGCGCACTTGCCTAATTTTTAAAAAAATAGATATTTACCAAATTTTATACTTTTAAAAACATAATTCTGTATAATGTATAGCTTCAAGTGAGTACATTACATATCCGCACCTATTTCCTTATGTAGAGCAAGACTCTTCTTAGCACTTTCATTTTCATGTTTCTATGAGAAAGTCTGCTCTTCTCTGACTCCCCCAAGCTTAGATTGGAATTCGCTAAGAGGCACATTTCTTTTGGGTCTCTATGGAAAGATGTTGTATTTAATTTGGACGGACTAGATGGTTTTCGCCATTATTGGTATGACTTGCAAAAAAACAAACCCTTTTTTTCCAAGTGACAATTCGGAGGCGGTTCTGTGATGGTGTGGGCAGGTTTAACAGCCAATGTAACAATACCAGTAGTGTCTATTCGAGGTCACTTGAATTCAGAATCTTATATTGATATGCTGGCTTAGAATTTATTACCTGAAGCACCTCTTATCACAGGTGGTGATTATTTTAACAAGACAATGCAAGTTGCCACGTGTCTTGTACATCAGTTTCATGGTTCAAGGCCAATTCTGTGAAACTTTTGGACTGGCCAACTTCTATATTGCAGCATGTGGAAATAAGAAGTTTCTACTGGATTGTGAAATTATAAAATATGCTAAAGTGGTAGATATGAGCCAGAGGAAGAAAAAGTTGTTTTCATCTGTAGAATATTTTGCTGGCAAGTTAAAGATTTCTTTTCCAGTGAGGAACTTAAACTGGAAGAAGAATTTGCTTTATACCAATTTGAAGTACTAGGAGACTGATTATTCCAGAATGTGTGTGTGGATTCTGTATGGGTTGCTATCTCAAACCTCACAGATGCTTCTGGCAAAAAAAAAATACCCTACAACTACAGCTACTTTTCGAAAAATGTAGTTAACTACAACTACAACTACTTTTTGACAAATGTAGTTAGCTACACTACTTTTGAAATGTAGTCGCTACTTCGCTACTTTTTCGCTACTTTTAGGAGACGAATTTTGCTAACAGATTCAGTTTGCATTACATTTATATTTAAGAATATTTATATCCTAATTAGATAAAACTATTGATTTCCTTATTAGAAAAACTATTGCTCTAATAAATAACTACCAGGGAAGTATTTGAGGAGGGCGAAGGGCCCCCTCCGAAAATGTAAAGCAATTATTAAAAAGGAGCTATTTTGAAACATTTCTTTTAACTTTAGAACAATAAAGTTTAAAATACTGAATGAGAGCAGAATATGACCTGTTTCCCAAGAGCGCCGGGTTATCATTTTAAAAGAAAATTGGCATTCTTATTTGTTTCTATTTTCTTCGAGATTATACAATATGGTAACTTTTACAAAAATAAACTTTTGGTTTCATCACGATTCGTGGAAAAAAAAAATCACGCATAAAATTAATTTTTGTAATACACATACATGTTCAACTATTTATTGCTTTATATTACATCTAAGTAAGAGAAAGAAAATAAAAGTAAATCATACCTTCAGTTCTTTGATTAGGTCTTGTATTATTAACCCTTTTTTGTAATTAGATACATTAAATAAAATTTAAACATAAAATTTTACATACATAGAAACTTATACACAGTTCACAAAACTGTATATTTACAAGTCCCACTAATCGAGTTAAAATGAAACTTAAACGTAACTCTTAAAGAAAAGACAATAATAAACGAAAACGAGTGTGCAGTTCACGGTTTAGCACAGATTCAGAAAATAGCTGGATAAACCAACAAAAAAAGAATTCATTATAGGTTCAAGGGGTGTCCTTCGAGTTTGTTCGTTTTTTAAATTCCTTTTCATTGCTTTCAGTAATTTTGTAGACTGGTGTGGTGTAAACCAGGAAGTTGTAATAGGAAATAATATGTGCCTTGTGACTGTAACCCCTGCAAGTCCTGTCCTTCCTTATCAGTAAGTCCAAGTCTTGGAGCTAAGCCAGAGGGGCCAGAGGGGAGCAAGGTGGGGAATTTGTCCCTGGGCGCAGCGCACAAGGGTTGCGAAATTGTACATAAAAGCTAACCTAACTGCTAAAAGCTAACTTAACTGCTAACCTAACTGCACAAATAGAAGGGAGTGCAAAATCTCATGTTGTCCCTAGGCGCAGAAAGTCCTAGCTACGCCTCTGTTCATCCAGGTAGAAATCGAGTAAAGGGAATATTACAGTTAATAGATATTTAAAATGTTAAACTTTTTGTACATTTCATTCTTCTTCGTAATAATGTAGTAAATCTACATTTTTGTATTTTAAAAACTAGAATACTCGAGCAGTGGTGGATTAATGCAATTTTGTCGGGGGAGGGGGGCGGTTAGTTAGAAGATTGACATATGCATCCATTTTATGGTAGTAAAATAGGATCTTTTACATTAATTTCTTTTCACTCGGGGGAGGGAGGGGGAGTTGGCCCCTCCGCCCCACCTCCTTTAATCAGCTCTTGCATTCGAGGGGAAAAAATATTTTAGTTTAAAACAATTCTTCAACGTTAATTCCTTGTACACGAAAATGCAATTCTTTCGCAATTTCTTTCGTTGGCTTAAGGCGCAAAGGGCGCCTTAAGTAGAGGGCGCAGGGAGACTCCCTGTCCACCCGAGCCAGCACGGGCCTGCATAATAGACATCTTTACATAAAATTTCCTAACGAATATCGAACTCGGAACCTGAACCTCTAGTCTATGAGTTAACGGCGAACCCACTTCGCCACACTTGTCGAGGAAAAAATTCTTAACTTGTTTGAAAAATAATCAGGGGCCACCACTCCTTTGTTGCCCCAGGGCCTCTACACCTTTAAATCTGGCACTGTCTAGGATGGTTATTTCTAGAAAGCGCTCAAGTTTAGCGTGCTTTTCCTGCGAAAATTTTCCTGGACCTACCAAAAATTTGTAATTTTCTTTCTTCTTTAAAACATAAAACACAAGGCACTGGTACTCGGGGTAAAAAATGGCATTTCAATTTACTGTACTTTGATCAAATCGTGTTCTCCATCCAAACAATGTCTCCTAGTTGATCTAGTGACGGACAATAACTGTTACAGAGGAAATTGTTTTATTTTTATTATTATTTCAGTGTATGTGAATTTTTAATCTATATTATTGGGATATTTGGGGACCCGGGGTATCACCCCCCCCTCTTACCAGTATGATAATCTGGGAACGCAGGGGCGTAGCCAAGAGGGGTTAGGGGGTCATAATCCCCCCATGAGGAAATTTTTGCCATACATTTTGTATATTCTTCATTACATTATCACACACACGTATAGATATATATTAGTTGTAGTAGTCGTAACCCCCCCCCCTCCATGAAAAATTTCTGGCTACGCCCCTGTAGAGAACGTCAGAGAAAAATCCGAACACAGCTTGCATTTGCATTGATGTGTAGTCTGACTGAGAGTGTAAAAGAAAAAGTAGCAGCATTTAACTTCATATTAAGGCAAGGCCCATTGGCGGATCCAGTGGGGGCATGTGCACTCCCCAGATGAATCAACTTCAGACTTTTGAAATTTAGAATACATATAAGATTTGAATTTTGAAAATATTTATTTTTGTGCATAAAAGTGAGTATTTTTTGCTTTCGAAGAGGAATTTCACATATCTGTAAATTGTATGCTTTTGTAACATAATTAATTTTCTTTGGTCTTTTTTTTTTTATTGCACCCATAAATACAGTGTAGTGTCCACTTGCCCATATCAGGATTGACAATCAGTTAGTGTCCAGTTTTCAGTGAACTTCTTGTTAGGCGCTATCCTTTCAAATCGACATGATATATATAGTCGGTCCTTGCAATTAGCGAGCCCCCCCCCCCCATCCCCTCATGGGGAGGGGTGGCAGAGGGATTGTGTGTTCTTTGAAGCATCCGTTCCAGTTCCAGTGCTAAGCTTATAGTCAGAAAAACGAGCAATTGCACGTGATCAATCGCCGGAAGTTATGGCGCGGCAAAAGTAGCTAAAAAAGTAGCTTGAAAAACGCGCTACAAACTACAGATTTTTTGTAGCGCACTACACACTACACTACTTTTTAAAAAAAGTAGCACGCTACACTACAAACTATAAAAAAATGTAGCGACTACTGTAGTTTCGCTACTTGTAGCGCGCTACTCCCCAGCCCTGACTATTGATACCGCATAGTTACACATACACTGAAAAAGTATTCAGTTTTATTATAAGAAACAAAGAGTTTCACCCAAACTTGGGTTTTGATATATTAAATGCACTTCCGATTGAAAAAACAAAAATTCTTTCAAAACAGAGAAAAGTGCTATGAAAATTTTTTTTCAAAAGAACAAATAAGATTGGCAAAACAGTCTACAACTGCAGAAGTAAAAAAAAATGTTAGTAAAAAAGATATTTTAACTACCCATATTGTTAAATTAAAGTAAAAGAATTGCTGCTTTTATTTAACTCTTTTTCAATTTTTTTTTTTCATCATCTCTTTTGATGGTCTTGATGGGGGTAGTTTCAACTGGATTTTTTTCCCTTTGAATATAATTTTTTTTCATATAGGTAAGTGTGTTTACGTATTCTGTCTTTTTTTTTTATATATTTGCTTTTATGTGGTTCAATGCTCATATTTCAATAATTTCATATTTTCTGTATTTTTTAACCTACAAACTATTATACATAGACAAAAAAAAACGACGCACCAAGAAGATGTAATGCAAATTCAACACTAATTGCTATGCATACAGGTTTGGATGGAAAATGCAAAATTTGAAAATTTACCAGCCAATGAATGAATGTGTGTCGCTGCCTTTATCTGCGCAACACAATCTTAAAGCGCAGAGAAATTTCGATTCCAGGTCATTAATTCTTTGCTCATTTCATTCCTTGTACTCAGGTAGACAGTACTATGCCTCGCATACAGGTATGCGAGCAATATGCGCAGATGTCAGCATTCCAGAGAGGACATGTAGTTGAGCTCAAAGAAGCCGGATGGTCTAACAGAGGGAGACAACTGTTAGAGATTTTGGTGTATCAGTTTGAGTTGCTATTGATCCAGTGGATTTGTTTGTAGCAGAATATGATATATCAGGTTTGGGTGTGCAAGAATCTACTGTCTCACGGGCTTCCAGATAAGAGAGTCCTTGTGTGACACGTAAGGACTGGACATCTTTCTCGTAGGCCCATTTTGTGCATGACCAGGAGTAGGAGTAATGATCTTTATTGCAATTTGATGCATTTTAGAGGTGCAGAAAAAGCTTCACTGTAATGGAAAGGGGGAACTGCAACGAGCACAGGTTGGGGAACCACGATAGGTGGCTTTGTGAGGCCATATTTTTGGCATTGAAAGCAATGGATACAATTGGGGGATATAAGGTCTTACAAGACATGATAGATAGCCAGCTTTTATGCAAGACGGTAATTTTGGAGATTAAAAAGTTAATGTGTTGGGTGTCTAGACGCTTATTATTACGTCAGATAGTGATTCTGCGAACTGTGCAGACATTTTCAGGTTGTAGGTTTTCCAAGATTTCAGACTCTGGGCAATGTAACAGATTGGGTTTTGATATAACTTCATGGGATATATTGAGTGTATTATGGGGTGAAACAAGGGTTGGGTTTTTGACGTCAAAAACCAGTCGAAAACCTAATGTTTCTTTTTTATGGTCATGAATAACAATTTTAAATACATATTTCACAATTAATGTAATTACATTAAAACTACATATCACCCTTCATATTATTTGTCATGTTAGAACTAAATATCTGTGGTAATCTCCAATCCTTCTTGGAATTTTTCCAATGTCTGTTTCTTCAGAAATTCAGGGACGGGAAAAGAATTATCCTTTACATAATTAGTGTTTGGACTCCACAATAAGCACTTTAGCACACACTGTGATAAAAAAATTTTGTGGAATGAGCAACGGAAAACAGCACACAATGACAAAGGGTTCACCCAGGTCTCTTTTGGAGAAAAGGGCTATTGCCAATCGACCACAGATGTGCAGTAACCTTAACCTGTGTTAAACCGGTACAGCTTTAGTATGGTCCCTTTGGCGAGATTTATTTTTGGCGACTTTTTTGGGGCGATAAGCGTGCCAATATGGTAACCCCTCCGGCGGATGCTCCGGAGCGGAGGAGCTGACATGGCAACCCTAGCTGCGTGACGTCACGGATGCGCTCCTTCTTCTCCCCGCTCCGGCCAATCGCGTTTGTTCCTTCCATTAACTTTTGCAGCCCCGTTTTAGTAAACGCGCGCGCTTTGAATCGTCAATCCGCCATAACGTTTTTTTTTCAGCTCGAGTGCGTGTGGGTGATAGCAGTCCGTTGCGGTAGAAGGTTTCCAGGTATTTCTGTTTTGATTTTAGTTTGATTTTAATTTGATTTTATTATGCCTTTAAGTGTTATTTTGAGGTATCAGGGCTTGTTGCAGGACAAGGTAGCTTGGACCTATTCTAATAATAGGCATACCTTGGGGAGGCCAGGTGTAGCGAATAGAAATTTTGTTACGACTTTATGTAACAATGGCGATTTATTTCTTGAGTTTTTGAGGGAGGTTGGGATGATTAGAAAGGAGATTAATTGTGTTAAGTGTGGGGGTGTTATGAAGGTTGGGCCGAAAAAGAAGCTTTCTGATGGTTTTATCTGGACATGCCGTAAGGTGATCGATGGAAAAGTTTGTGGGGCTCAAAAGTCAATTAGGTACGGGTCGTGGTTTAGCTTGAGTAAGCTAAAGCTTCAGGAGATATTTCACTTGACTTTTGAAATAGTGGTGGGGACGTCGACGGGGGATATAGCTGACAATTTTGGCTTTAGTTCAGCTACTCTTGCTGACTGGCGTCAGTTCGTTCAAGATGTGATATTAGATCACATCGAGCTGACATCCGAGAAGATAGGGGGTGTAGGAAAGATCGTCGAAATTGACGAGTCTAAGTTTGGGAAGAATAAATATGGTAAGGGGCACTATGTGGAGGGGCAGTGGGTTTTTGGTGGGGTGGAGAGGGGTTCGGGAAGGCTTTTTTTTTGTCGCAGTACCAGATAGGACACAGGAAACTCTGTTAGGAGCTATAAAACAGTGAATTGAACCAGGTACTGTGATTTATAGTGATTGTTGGAAGGCCTATGATTGTATTTCTAGGGAGGGATTTGAGCATCTACGGGTTAATCATTCTATCCATTTTAAAGATCCTGTAACTGATTGTCACACGAATACAATTGAAAGCACGTGGAGGCATGTAAAAAGTACCTTGCCGACTCATAACCGGCAGACTGATTTCTCCTATTATTTGGCTAATTTTATGTTTCGGCACACGTGTAGGGAGAAACAGAAGCATCCTTTTAATGCTTTTATTGAAATTATTAGGGACCGCGATTGGGAAAATTTTAATTATGTGCTAAAATCATAGTACATATTTGTAGCTGAGGGGGGTGGTTTGAAATGTTTCATTTAATGCCGACACATGCTTTCGGCTGTGTTCTTGTTTTTGTAATGAATATATTTTAGCTGACAAAAGACGTTTTTATGCAAGAGCTTCAAGGAAGAGCAAGAGCTAATTCCCTTTATTTTTAGCAATATTCGAGAAATTTTATTACTGTGATATTTTAATCTAGAGCTGACAATTTACTGTGATATTTTATTATAGAGCTGAGAAATTTTACTGTGATATTTTATTATAGAGCTTTGGAGAGCAGCCGTTTACTGTTACTAGTGCTTTGTTTAATCTAGAAAATTTTACTTTTTAACTAATGTTTTCTGTTGCATATTATGTTTTATAGTTTTTTAGTCTAGAGGTTTTATTGTATTATTTTATTGTTTTTATGTAAATAGTTGTATGGTTTTAAAGGAAACGGGGGGGTTGGGGGGGACTGGCCCCCCCCATACAAACATTTTTGTGTTAATTACTGTGGACGTCTCTAACTATTTTGTAGTTGGTGACGTAAACATTCTTAATGCATTTTTATGGAGTGTCAAGTGAAGCAGGGTCCTCGTCCCGCACTCCGGTAAACTGCGTTGCCGTAGTGCAGGCAGATGGCTTCACCCTTTCATTTTATGTGCTGTGTTTGATCAATTTTGACTAAAAAAAACACTTTTTAAATACGATGTTTTGCGCTTCCGCGCTGTTTTTTCAGTTAGTAAATTTTTAAAAATGCATTTTTGCTAAATTTTTAACTTAAAAAAAATTGCATTTCAATGATTTAATTAAAAATTTTATTTCTTTAGAAAGCTGATTTTTAGCGCTTTTGCGCCATTGTTTACTTTCGGCAAAGCCGGGTTTGCATCGGAGTTTCGTCAGGATCTCCGATCGGCAAACCCAGGTCTACCATTGGCGACAAAATTTTGTCGCCAAATCAAAAAATCGCCAAAAAGGGACCATACTAAAGCTGTTCCCAGATTGGGTTTTGATATAACTTCATGGGATATATTGAGTGTATTATGGGGTGAAACAAGGGTTGGGTTTTTGACGTCAAAAACCAGTCGAAAAGTGTCAAAAACCTGTCGAAAACCTAATGTTTCTTTTTTATGGTCATGAATAACAATTTTAAATACATATTTCACAATTAATGTAATTACATTAAAACTACATATCACCCTTCATATTATTTGTCATGTTAGAACTAAATATCTGTGGTAATCTCCAATCCTTCTTGGAATTTTTCCAATGTCTGTTTCTTCAGAAATTAAGGGACGGGAAAAGAATTATCCTTTACATAATTGGTGTTTGGACTCCACAATAAGCACTTTAGCACACACTGTGATAAAAAAATTTTGTGGAATGAGCAACGGAAAACAGCACACAATGACAAAGGGTTCACCCAGGTCTCTTTTGGAGAAAAGGGCTATTGCCAATCGACCACAGATGTGCAGTAACCTTAACCTGTGTTAAACCTTAAGATTTTGAATGTCCAATTTATTTGTTGGTTTGGAATAAGGATATTCCAGCACCAGCACTATAATGTCTGCTGAATGTGTCAGCGTGTCTGTTAAAGTGAATATAAATCAATAAAAAAAATTAAGAAAGGAGCAATGCAAATTTCTGTTGCCAACGAAGTGGACTTAGGAGCATCTACTGTAAGAGGGTTGGTAAAAGAAGCCAAATTAAGAAAATTTGCAGAAGGACTAAGTCGAAAACTAGCTCGACTGGCAAATGATGAACTGGACAAGGTTGGTTGGTTGAGGTTTAATTGTGTGAGGTCCAAAAAGAATTTCTTTCATGCCCAGTTGTGTTAATATTGATGCTATTTGTTCAAATTTAGTCCACAATCCGATTTGGGGGAATGTTTAATGAGACAAGCACCTCATCCATATTGTATATCTCGCTTTCTGAGAAGTTGTTAGATTTCTTGTAAAATCTAGAAAATCCCAGTTTTTTAAATTTCCCACTCCTCGGGCAATTTTTGCCCGACAGTAGTACATTTCTAAATGCTAAAGCCTTTTCTTCTCATAAATCAATGACACCACGATGGGCCGGCGGTAAAATTTTCAATTTAGTCTTTCATCGCCAATATCTTCACTTTCTTCTGTATATTTATTGTGGAGATGGGAGCACCGTTTTGGTATTGATCCATAATCCAGCTACGCAACTTGTTTTCCAACTCTGGCCATGCTGCATTTCTGCGTCGAAAACTTCAGCACGAACCTTCGTTGAACTTTTGTTTTTCCCGCACAAGCAAATGCTTGGTTCATCAATATCAAAAAAAGCGACCAGCCTCCCTGTTCTCAACCTCTTCAGCTTTATTAATTACTTTTAATTTAAATTCAGACGTGTTGTAACTAACATGTTTTGTCTTGGCCATGGTAACTTGCAACATATGATAATCTGTGAGCAAAATAGTAGAAGTTGAACAAAAATAATTGTTCATTTAAGCATGTTTTGCAAAGGAACTCACCACTTCCAATATTACTACTGATAACTGGTTTACCAGCATGCAGCTAGCTGATGATCTTTTGAAGCCTCCCTACTAGTTAACACTTATCAGTACAATCCGTTTGAACCTGAAAGGGGTTCCAAGTAATGTGCTTTATAACAAAAGAGACAAGCCAAGAAATAGCTCATTATTCTTTTTCAACAATAATAAAACTTTGGTGTCATTCAAATAAAAAAAATAATAATACTGTTACCCTACTATCCGCATGCATATGTAAATCAAACTACGAAGAAACCTGAAATAATACATTGTTACAATGCAACAAAGGGTGCAGTAGATACAATGGGCCAGATATGCAACATGTCTTGCAGCAGATACACACAGTGCTGACTATTGTGCATATTCTTCAGAATGGTGAATATCAATTTTTTTAATGCTCATGTCATTCACTGCTTAGACAGCTTCACAAATAACAAAATGCCAAGTACACGTAAGGCATTCATGAAAGAACTTTGTGTAGGTCTAACAATTCTTACATGCAATCCCCTTTGCAATCAGTTTTACTTTGTAAAAACTTAGGGTGATAATTTCCAAAAATCTCGGGTTGTGAATAAATGCCAACTGTCCTGTAGTCCCAAGGGCAAGAAAAATTTGTTATTTTTGTCCTTCAGCCAAAAAAAGAATGACCACCAACTACTGTGATCACTGCCATGACACAATGTGTGGTGAGCAGACCCATGTGCTGTGTAAACTGCGAAGAAAACTAAAGAAATGAAACATTTTGGAATTTTTCACTAATCCAACTAACCAAGATATATTATTTACTCTAGTTTTTGAAAAGTAGTTATATAATAAAAAACACCACAAAGTTATTTTTGTCTTATGTTTTTCTTTAGACCACATTTTAATTTTTTTTTTTTTTTCAAATAATGGCCAAATAATGATTTTCTAATTTTTTTTGCAGTAAAAAAAATCAAATAAAATATACTAATAAAGTAGAGAAACAATGATACACAATGCAATATTCCAAATTTCGAAACACAAAATTGAAATAACAAAGAAAAAAAACACGTTACGTCGTCAAAATTACAAAGGTTTAGGGAAAACTTCATTATGAAATTGGTTTAGTAATCCAGAGCTAAGGATTAGGTATGTAAGATCCAACAGTGAATAAAAGATTGCCATTGAACAGTAGGCATAAACGTATAATTTACTTTGTATTTTCCTACTGAAGAAACAATCCAAAATCCTTTCCTTTGATTTTCTCTCATAACTTGCTTTTCAGCGAAAATTAATGGCATTTCACTCATATGATTGGTGTTATGTTTTGCAAACGTAGTGTATATTTTCTCAAGTAAGTAACGGATCAAAATAGTACGAAGGAAAAAGAAAGATAAAAAACAGAAAAAGTACAAAATATCCGAATGCTGGATATAACGAGGGGTAGCTGAATTAAGAGGGCACGAACCACAGATTTTGGGAAACCGCCTTGGAACTCGTGACAGTCCACAGTCTCCTACATGTGGTTTTACGAAAAGAAATTATTCACCTGCATAAAAATATTAAACTTTTATACTTGATATGATCAAAATTGACGTTAATTAATCAATTTAAGCTAGGCGGCTTTATTGCAAAAATATTGGAAACTTTTAGAAAAAATAACTTTACACTTCAACATAGCCGCCGTTTTTTGGGTGTTGCAGCAGTGTTGCCACCCGCAGAATAGAATTTCCGAAAATCTTTAAATTGAGACCCAAGATTTCTAGCAGTGGACATTGGACATTTTGCATGGTTTCTGAGTTCGAGGCTGAAATTCGTCTGCTGGCGGTATTTACATCCGCCAGCTCCTATTGAAATGCATTTAATAATTACTGTTTCTCATTATTAAGAGCTCGGAATGAGTTATTGTCTTTTTAATATTTAAATAGATGGTTTAGAAGACGATAATATCGCATTTCGCTTTAAAACTTTTAACAAAAAGTATATTAGAGCTTAAAAATTATTACGTTATTGCAAACACTGTATAAATAATATACCATTGAGTTGATTTTGTGTTTGAGTTTAAAATAGTACAAATATTCATTAAAAACATCCCATACCTTTTTAAATTACGATCTTTTTAAATGTTTTTAGTATTTACTTATTATTAACATTTTAAATGAAATCTCACAATAAATATAAAATTAATTTATAAAAAAAAGCTATTATTTGTTAATGACTAATATTCTAACTTCTTTTGCAACAGCTCTATTTCTATGGGAAAGTGTTAAATAATCCATTCGGTCCAAACTTGAAACCGAAACTAATCATCACCATCAGATCGCGCACGTGGCGTATCAAATACCGCCAGGTGACATCACATGCAAAATGTTCTTTCAAACAAAACCGGGGACATTTATAATTAATGAAATAATTAAAAGTAATTTAATTAAAAACAAATCAATAATAAAAAATGGCTTCCATTTCTGTTTAACGTTTTGGGGACCATTTGAAAAACGTCCTGAAATTGGGGACGTTTGGTCACCTGGAGGATATCCACTCCTTGGGTTCGAGGCTATAAAAGTCCCGTGTCGGTGGGAAAACAAACAACATCCCAGATAACACACTTGTCCGTTTTATGTCTATTTCTGATCCAACTCATCCATAATACATCCATGTCTATACTTAGACATCCATAAAATATCCATTCATGGACATAATCTGGAAAATCCAGAAGGTGTCCACGAATAGACCAAAACTAGAATTAGAATATCCAGAATAAGTCCATTTATGGACGTATTTCAGATGATCCACACTATGTCAGTGATACAACATAAAATGGATGTGTATATAAGTCCAGAAATGGACAGAATATGGAAAAGTTACTTTTTTGTTATTGATTTTAATTTTACCCAATACTGTACTTACGATGCATAAATTTATTACACCTTATGTTTTTATTGATATTACATTTTACCCCAAAAAAGTCCTAAAAGTCCCCTCAAAAAGTCCTCTAAAAGAAACCTCTATAGAATTAAAAACATTTTTAATTCTATAGAGGTTTTTTTTTTTTTTTTTTTTTTTTTTGTAGGGAAACTTTTGAAATTTAAAATACTTTTTATGTATTATTATTTCCTATAAAAGCGATATTGTTTTAAAAGAAACTCATATCTTCATACAAAAAAAAGAAAATTCTCTAGCATATAAACATCCAAAACCGAATAGCTGCATATTTTTTTTCTAAGTTCCCAGTCCGAAACTAAAAAATCTTTACTTCAACATTAAGACGCATCAGAGCAGCGTATAGTGGCTAGCACACTCTACTGAAGTCCATGATTAAGGGTTCGAATCTGAAGCGGGGAAAGTACTTAAAGGTTGGTTTAAAAAAAAAAAAGTTAATAACGAATTTTTTAAAAATATTCCTACCTAAGATGTAATGATAAATTTAATTTAATCCTTTCATAAAATTAGCTAAAAATTATTAAAAGGTTTTTGTTGATGTCCAGGATTAGACCGTAAGAGGTCTATGAATAGACAAACACGTCCATTATTACGTCGATATGCATATCTATGAGATGTCATACGGGCGTCCTATAGTGCCGTATTGATGTAAAATGGACGAGAATTGGACGAATCCTGGATGTTTAAGGACATGTCAGCTTGTCTATATGACGTCTTCTAGGCGTGTTCTGGACAAGTTTGTGCGATCTGGGATTTTCTCCCTAGGTTTATGGGTTGGATTCCTTGTAATAAGCACAGAATTAAAAGAAAAAAAATCTGAAATTTTCCCAGATTTTACTTACACACTCGGCTGGAAGAATTTCAGTTTTTTTAATCTATTCAATCAATTCTTCCATATAGAGGAAAATGATAACTGTAAGTGCTTATATAGACTCCTGTTCGCGTAATTTTGTTGCTGAAAATTGCATCAATTGTTATTTCGCGCCTAGTGGTGAAATGTTTTGGATTAGTGCGTATTGGAAAATCTAAAGTATCCATTTCAGTTATGAAATTGGATCCTTGAACGGAATTTAATTCTGTGTTAAAATCTCTTACTAAAACAGTCTTACAATCATCCTCCTTCAACAACGTTTCGAATATAGCGTCTAATTTATCTTCATAAGAAATTCGAGGACTAGCGTATGTAACTGTAAATCTCACTTTATTTTGACTATACGCAATGACTATTTGAACACCATTGATCTGGTTCGTGTAGGCACGGGTAAAGTGTTTTATAAAGCTGTCCTCTATGAAAATCATAACTCCAGATGGCTTTCTGTTTTGGAAACCACTGTCCATCCGTTCGAACAAAGTGAATCCTTGTATTTGAAAATCATCTGAAGGGATAGTCCATGTTTCCGTTAGCAATATCAAATCACTCTGCAGAAAGCATTGATCAAACGGAAAAGTGACCACGGCGCCCCGCGTAGACAAAAATCCCGTGCTTGAAAGAAATAGCACCCGAGTGCTAATGATAATTATGCCTCTGGCTGCATTCGTAAACGACAAACTCGTTGCACGAGTTTTCGTAAAAAAACTGGAATGCGTGTATTTAGTGCTCTCAGTGGTTATCAGTTTCCTTTGACTTTACGAACAACTTCAGTTTATTTAGTTTCGTCGCCTAGGAGACGTGTTTGTTTACAATTCCCGAATGCGTTAATTTTGAGGAGGAGAATTTTTAGTACATACTCAATATAAAATCAACAGGATTTTTAAAAGAAAGAGTGGCCATAATTGAAGTGCGCAACTCAAAATTTAGAAATTTCAACTTCATTTTTTCAAAAGTATTTAGCAAGAGAAGTTCAGATTCCGCTAATAACGGATTAAATCAATTTCAATCTCAACACTAAAACATGCATTTTTGAATTTTAGTAAAATGAAAAATACAAGAAAATGATTACCTTTGAAAAATTATGTACCTTCGTAGCATTTTCTAACGTACGCATGAATTTCCTTCTTGAAAAAATAATATTTGCAGCTTTAGAAAACGTAAAATACTTTTCACAACGACATACTTTTCCATAACAACGGGCGCCATTTGAAAACAACAACATGCAGCAAGTGTATCTTCTAAACAACTGACGAAACCTTAGCAAAGATCGGTTTATTTCGTTTGAAACTAATGGCACTGAGTTTTGTATACGAACGCTCTAGTTAAAAAACTGTATGCACTCGGTTTCCTTTACGAACGCCTTAGATGGAAACTCATTGCACGAGTGTAACTCGTTTGGCTCTCATTACGAATGCAGCCTCTGTATTGTGCCGCCTATGTATGTTTCAATAACTCTCTGGAACCTGTCCACGACAACAGAAAAATATCTTCCCACAGATTCCCATTTAAAAAATGCAAGTTAAAACTTATACTGAGATGAGGCTATTTCAGTCACACGTCGATGAAACACGTACACTTCAGCCAATCAGATTACAGGCTTACCCATCAATGCAACCGTAAGGTCATGTGTTGGTTGAAAAAAGACGTCATACTGATAAACCTCACATCCGCCATCTATCCAGTTTAGAATTACTGTTTCTCATTATTAACTCGGAATGATTTTTTGTCTTTTTAATATTTAAATAGATGGTTTAGAAGACTATGATATCGCATTTTGCTTCAAAACTTTGCTAATAAAAAGAATATAAAGGATTTCGACAGACCGCACCTCTCTGCAATCGGTCGCCGTCTTGCGTAACAGCTTCGGGTTCTCGTAATGTATTTTAATGGGAAAACCCGATTTCTAACATTAAAAAAATATTAAATTTAATTTTTTGGATGATTGTAATGGATGGAATTTGTTGATGAGACCTTCGACTTTTGAGTCCCAGGAGGCGTTTAATATTTTAAAAAGCTTAACATAGGCCTGTATTCAGATAGATTACGCCGATATTCACCGTCTACCTCGACCGCCGGCTTAGAGCAAACTCTCGGGCGAACGCTCAAATGGTATTCACCGTTGACCCGTTAAAGGCTAACCTAGCATAATATCCAAGTTCAAGTCGAGAATCTCAACCTTGCTGTAGAGCTGGGTTGTAAAATAACCGAGCATGCTCAGTTAAGACTTTCCCCGAAAAATCAGATTCCTTCTTCCACTCCTTCCGAGAACTGGCTCTCTCCTTCGTTCCGAAAAAAGAGGCATTGGGGGGGGGGGGAGCGCAACGACAACGCTTGTGGGGTCGTTTGGAGAAGCGCGAAATAAACAACTACCACGTGATGCGAACTCCCAATGCTTTGTGGACACTTGACCAATGAGCGTTTCGATTTCAACCAAGCCCTGCTTCAACCACGTTGATTGGCCCAGTTTCAACCTAAGTTGAGTAACCACAAGTTCAGTAACTTTTTCTCGCCAGTTAACTGTGGATATGAATTCTGGACTGACCAGTCGAGTTCTCCAACCGGGAGTTACTGAACTGTCGGTTGAACCGCCAGTTGAAGTTAATGGTGAATTCGGGCGTTAGTAGCTACTAAACCAATTGTTTTGTTACTAAACTTAGTAAAGTCGATTCAGATAGAATTTGAAGGTGGAGATACTAAACACCCCAGATAGCACAAACTTGTCCAGAACACGCCTAGAAGACGTCATATAGACAAGCTGACATGTCCATTAAGCATCCAGTATTCGTCCAATTCTCGTCCGTTTTACGTCAATATGGCACTATAGGATGCCCGTATGACGTCTTATAGACATGCATATGGACGTAATAATGGACATGTTTGTCTATTTATAGACCTTTTACGGTTGAATCCTCGACATCAACAAAAAACATTTAATAATTTTTAGCTAATTTTATGTAATGATTAATTTAAATTTATCGTTACATATTTGTAAAAATATTTGTAGACACTAAACATTTCTTAATGCTAATATTTCTTTTATTATCACACATTTTTGACACGAGCACGATTAATTATATTGAGAGTGTAATACAAATTCACTGGTGGCAACGTATAAGCGATGGTATTTAAAAAAAAATAAGAAAATTATTAGAAAAAGAAACTTACCAAGAAGAATACACCTTTTAAATGGGAAAAAGGGCAAGAAGAATCATTCGACACTTTAAGACGTGAATTGACAAATCAACCAATCTTAGCCCTCTATAATCCTGAGGCAGAAACGGAAGTTCACTGTGATGCATGTACGGACGGAATAGCTGGCATGTTGTTTCAACGTGGAAACGATAACAATTTGCATCTGGTGTACTGCGTGAGTAAAAAGACCACAGAAACTGAGAATAAATACCATTCGAGTAAGCTTGAATTAATGGCAATTGTATGGACACTTGAACGACTAAGACAGTTTTTGTTGGGTATCAGTTTTACAGTAGTAACTGACTGTCAGGCCTTAGTTTATATGAATGCAAAAAAATCAAGTAACCCTCAAATTGCTCGTTGGAGTCTCCTCATTCAAGAATTCAATTTTGAAATTCGCCACAGGCCAGATGTCAAAATGTCTCACATCGATGCTATCAGCAGAGCTCCAGTTTTGAATCCTACGGATACACTAGACTCCCTGATAGAAAACAAGCTTGAAGTATGCCTAACGTTGAGTATAGAAGACCAAGTTCTTATGATGCAGCAAGCAGATGAAACCTTAAAAGAATTAATAGAAATTCTCAAAAAAGATAAGGATGAAAGAAGTCCAGAAGAAAATAATAAAGTCGATAATTATATTCTCAAAGGAAATAGACTTTTTCGGGTAATCAAGGAAGATGGAAAGGAAAAACTCTTGTACGTTTGTACGTTTTACCGAAAAGTATGAGGAAGAGTACGGTTATAAAATTTCATGACCTCGTGGGACATTTTGCAGTAGACAAATCGGTATCGAAGATCAAGGAACTATATTGGTTTCCATCAATGAAAATATACGTTCGTCGACATATATCAATGTGCTTCGAATGCTTATAAGGTACCAAGTGGTAAGAGACAAGGTCTTCTCCATCCTATTCCAACTGGCCGCAGACCTTTCGCTATTATACACTTAGACCACCTTGGTCCATTTGTAACAAGTAGTAAGAGAAACAAGGAATTACTTGTAATTATCGATAACATGACGAGATTCGTACGCCTTTATCCTGTCAGAGACACTTCGACCAAGAATGTTCTAAAATCATTAAAGGACTTCATTCAAGATTTTAGATTAACGGATCGTTTAATTTCAGATCGAGGATCATGTTTCACCTCACACGAATTTCGAAAGTTCTGCGATGAAAATGGTATTATGCACACCTTAAATTCTACATCACATCCACAAGGGAATGGAATGTGTGAGAGAGTGAATAGAACGATTTTATCTACGATCATACCTTCTATCGAAAAGATCAATCAAAAGGATTGGGACAGCAAAATTAAGGATGTAGAAAGAAACTTGAACAATACGGTGAATAACACTCTTGGAAAAACCCCCTTTTGAAATACTTCACGGATATGTACCACGATTTAAAGATGGAATATTGAGAATATTAGCTGATGAAAATGCTCAAGTTTGGAACGGCCCAGAAAAACTACAATCCAAAGCTAAAGAAAAAATTAAGATGGAACAACAGAAAATGAAAGCACATTTTGATAAAAAGAAGTCTGGCCCATTATTATTTGATAAAGGAGAAATAGTTGTGGTAAGAAGAAATCCAAAAGCAACCGGTGAGCCAACAAAAACTCAACAAAAGTACCGAGGACCAATGGTTGTGACAGAAGTACTACCTGGTGACACATATAGAATATCGCAGTTAGAAGGAAGCGACGGTCACCTATATGCAACAACAGCTCATATTAGCCAGCTAAAAGCCTGGAGGAGCTGGAATGATGATTGCAGTAGCTCGAGTGCAGATTCAGATGAGGAATCCGAAAGTCAGAGGCCTAAACGAACTGTCCGTTGCGTTACGGCAATGAGAGTTCAACTGAGGACAGTTGAAATGCCAGGATGGCCGAATGTAGACACTAAACATTTCTTAATGCTAATATTTCTTTTATTATCACACACTTTTGACACGAGCACGATTAATTATATTGAGAGTGTAATACAAATTCACTGCTGGCAACGTATAAGCGATGGTATTTAAAAAAAATAAGAAAATTATTAGAAAAAGAAAAGTACGTAGTGTGTTGTATGAAATTCAAGTTACGGTGTATGTATGAATTAGCTCAAGTTAACGCTGTACGTTATGTTAGAAATAAATGTTTTGTTTTGTCTTTAACACGTTTACGTTAGTGTGTTGAACTAACATATTCGTACCCAATTTTTTTTTAAACCAACCTTTAAGTACTTGCCCCGCTTCAGATTCGAACCCTTAATCATGGATTTCACATTAGAGTGTGCTAGCCACTATACGCAGCGGGACTTGCTCTGATGCGTCTTAATGGTGAAGTAAAGATTTTTAGTTTCGGACTAGGAACTTGGGGGGGAAAAAATATGCAGCTATTCGTTTTTGGATGTTGAGTCGCTAGAGAATTTTCTTTTTTTTTTGTATGAGGATATGAGTTTCTTTTTACACAATACCGCTTTTATAGGAAATAATAATACATAAAAAGTATTTTAAATTTCAAAAGTTCCCCGACAAAAAAAAAAAAAAAAAAAAAAAAAAACTCTAGAATTTAAAATGTTTTAAAACTTTTTTTGGGTAAAATGTATTATCAATAAAAACATAAAATATAATAAATTCATGCATCGTAAGTACAGTATTGGCTAAAATGAAAATCAATGACAAAAAAGTAACTTTTCCATATTTTGTCCATTTCTGGACTTATACACACATCCATTTTATGTCGTATCACTGACATAGTGCGGATCATCTGGAATACGTCCATTAATGGACTTATTCTGGACATTCTAATTCTAGTTTTGGTCTGTTCGTGGACATATACTGGGTTTTCCAGATTAAGTCTATAAATAGATGTCTTATGGTTTTCTATGTTTAGACATGGATGTATTATGGATGAGTTGGATGAGAAACATACATAAAATGGACAAGTGTGTTATCTGGGACGTGACCAAAACAAGCTGCTAAAATCACCCCAGATAACACGCTTGTCCATTTGATGTCTATTTCTGATCCAACTCATCCATAAAACATTCATGTCTATACATAGACATCCATAAAACATCTATTTATGGACTTAATCTGGAAAACCTAGAATATGTCCATGAACAGACCAAAACTAGAATTGTTCGATTGTACCTCTCGACCATGCCATTGGACTCGGGATGTAACGGTGTTGTTCGAGTCTTCGTGATTCCCAAATATTCGCAGAGCTCCGAAATTAGTGCTGAATTAAAATATGTACCTTGATCCGAATGTAACATCATAGGCACTCCGTAATACGAGATCCAGTTTCGAACGAGTTCTTGAGCTACAGTTGAAACTTCCTGATTTCGGATGCAATCGCTTCCGGCCATTTGGTAAAGTAATCCATCAGGACTAAGAGGTATCAATTGACTTTCAATGTTGTAGGTAGGGGTCCTAGGATATCGAAAGCCACTCCTTCGAAAGGCGCGCCAACGTTATTGCGCTGCAAACGTCCCTTGGTTTTTATTTTAGGTCCTTTCCGGGCTCCGCAATCGTGGCATTCTCTAAACCATTTTTCAACATCGGCACGAAGTCGATCCCAATAAAATCGCTCCATGGTTTTATTTAACGTCTTCATCACTCCAAAATGCCCCCCACTTGCGCTATCATGAATCTCCCGCAGATCCTCTGGAATTCTGCTACGTGGAAGAATTAATTGCCATCGGCTTGATCTTCCGTCATCGCTCTCCCATTTCCGATATAAAACACCGTCCTTCAGATGTAAGGAATCCCAAAGAGCCCAGTATCGCTTTGTAGCGGAACTCTCTGGCGCGATCTCTTCCCAAAACGGTCGATCCGCGGAATTCAGTTTCTTGTCCAAAATTGGCCTAATATTGGAATCTTCTAACTGTGCTCTCTGTACTTCACTCGAAGCCCACCGATCCACAGTGGTTGCAGTCAAAACTTTCACGAAAGTATCCGTCTCCGTCCCGTACTTTTTCTCGGCGTTCACGCAGTGTTTACAGTCCTCTTTACAAGGTCGTCTGGGGAAAGTGTCTGCATTTCCGTGCGAAGTTCCTTTGCGATGCTCGATTTCGAACTCATACCCCTGTAGTCTTTGGATCCAGCGAGCTATCTGACCATCAGGTTCTTTAAAATTCAAAAGCCATCTCAAGGAAGCATGATCAGTCCGGAGAAGAAATTTCCATCCATAGAGGTAGTGATATCCCTTCATTACTGGCATCTGTATCCAAGATAAAGTCTTTATCAGGCCAGGGATATGTCAAAATAGGAGACGTCGTTAACGCCTGCTTTAAACTAATGAATGATTTCTCGCATTCCTCTGTCCAATTAAAACTTGCTTGGGCTTCAGTCAATTTATGTAAAGGTCTTGCTATTGTTGAGAAATTTCTTACAAAACGGCGATAATAGGTGCACAGTCCGAGAAAACTTCGCAGTTCATGTACCGTTTCCGGACGAGGCCAATCAAAAACTGCTTTAAGTTTTTGTATATCAGTCTTAACTCCGTCTGCAGAAATAACGTGACAAAGATAAGCAATTTCCTTACGTAAAAAATTGCATTTCTTCGGGTTTAGTTTAAAGTTAGCATTTTGTAATCTAAGAAACACTTTACGAATATTATTTAAATGTTCTTCAAACGTTTTTCCCACTATAATAATGTCATTTAAATATACAAGCAGGCCTCAGACGAAAGTACACGTAATACAGTTTCCATTAGTCTTTCAAATGTAGCGGGGGCATTGCAAAGACCGAAAGGCATTACCTTAAACTGCCAGAGTCCTTGTCTGGTGGTAAAAGCTGTTTTTCATTATCTTCTTCAGTCGGATTTCGACTTGCTAATACCCGCTCTTTAAGTCTAACGTAGAAAACCACTGGCTTCCATTCAAAGCATCTAAAGTGCCATCTATTCGCGGGAGGGGATAGCAGTCTTTCCTCGTAATATCTTTCAGTTTCCGATAGTCGACACAGAAACGTGTCGATCCGTCCTTCTTTTTAACAACAACGATAGGTGAGGCCCAAGGTCCTGACGATTCCTCTATTATGCCACCATACACCATTTCTTTAATCAGGCGTTCAGCTTCCTCTTTCTTTGCGAGAGGTAGACGTCTTGGATACTGCTTGATTGGTGGATGATCACCTGTATTAATTTTATGTTGTGTCACATTAGTGGTCCATATCAGCGTCACAGGTCGAGAATAAGTTTTGGAATTCCTGGAGTAAATTTTGCACTGCTATTCGCTGTTCCTTAGTAAGTCCTTCAAGATTCTCCAGCATTAGTTGAAAAGGATGACTATTAGAATATCCTTGACGACGGGCAACGATATCAACCACTGGTTCACACGTCTCAATAACGGCCCCTTTTTCAACAGTCTTCGGTTTATTGTCCAAATTCAACACTCGAATAGGTATAGCTTCCCCTATTAAATTCACGAGTGCGGCGGCTACCAAGACCCCTTTTAAGGAGGACTGGCTAGGAAAGTTCGTTACGACATACCGGAAATGTCCAGAGACTTCAGGAACCCCATGGATAAGAAATTCAGATCTCGCTGGTATAGTCGTCTTCCCTTTCGCGAATATAGAACATGATTTTGAACACTGCTCGCTTCCTGAAAACAAGGAAATTTCCTCCCCTCCACTCTGTATCTTGTTCTTCTCTAAGTGTACGGTTAAGTTAAATTTTTGAAGGAAATCAAGTCAGTCCAAGGATACAAGGGTCAGTGATGTTAGCCACGTAGACCCTGTGCCGGAATTTCTTGGAACCACATTCAATGGATAGATCTAGCAGAGCCGGCCCGAGGGGCATGCGGGGCCCCAGGCGTAGCGCAAGAGCGGGGCCTCTTCTCTATCATGTCTTATGAGATAGCAAAAAAAATGGCCCAGGAGCGGGGCCTCTATACGCGCGGGGCCTTAGGCGATCGCCTACATTCGCACCCCCCTTGGGCCGGCCCTGCATCCAGTTTTCCTTGTATCTCTGTCTTTTAACCGGTAGCGGTCTTAACCCATTTATGCCTAGCGTCCTTTTTTTGGGACGGCATTTTCGCTATCAGTCGAAAACGTTATTTATTTTTCCTAGCCTTTATTCGCGAGTATTGAACCTCAATTCCACAAAATATTTTAATATGGCCAAGTAGGATGTTGACATTTCAATTTTTATACATAATGATTTTAAATGAAATCATCCCTTGTTCAAAAAGTTGACATCAGAAATTTATCAATTGCTGTTGGTGTTAGCAAAATCGAAGAAAATCGCAAAAATATCCAGGCACGAATGGGTTAATAGAGACGCTTGGAGACGTGTAGAGCAATTGTTTCTTCAGTTTCATGGCGAAGTCCGATTTTAGAAGAGTGACATTCGCACCCGTATCCACTAACATCAAACAAGTGATACCACTAATAGTTCCTTCAACATAAAGTCCAGTTTCTATTCCGCTAAGTGCGGAAACTTCCAATTTCTCTTCAGGGGCTTTATTCAGAAAAGGCAGCCTCCGCCCCGCAAGACGCCCAAGACCTAGATTTTCCTGTTTGGGAGAAGTCACGTCGCATTCTCTTTGCACGTGTCCCCTTTTGTGGCATCTCCAACAGGTCACGTTCGGATTCCTTCGGGGAGAGCGCCTTTTCCCAACAGCGAGACTATCCGATAATTCCTGGAGTGCCTTGAGTACAGAATCCAGTTTATCATCCTTTTCCTTGGCGGTGTTTCCCTCTATATCCACAGACCTTACATGATTGGGTGTTTTCGAAACAGTTCTCGCAACTTCATATTTCATGCTATACGCCAGAGCTGCCTTCAAATCTTTCGGGTCGACCAGTCTCGTAGAATGTTGTACATTTTCGTCCCTGATATTGTCGACGAAGTACTGGGCTGCTAAGCTTTCTCGAACATCTAGGGGACATTCCGCGTAAGCTAGGCTCATTAATCGCTCAACATCTGCGGCTAATACCTGTAGGCTTTCTCCAGGCCTCTGTCGCCTTAATTCAGTCCTATAAAACTGGGTAAGATGGCTATTTCTAAATCGAGATTCGAGAGCCTTTTCGGCGGTCGTTAGGTCGTTCAACTTGTCATTCGGTATTCCTAGGAGAATCTCCGCAGCTGATCCTTGCAGAGAGGCAACAAGTTGACTGGCCTTGAAGCTATCCGTCCATCCATTTGTAGAGCTCACGACGTCAAACTGAGTCTTAAAAACAGTCCAAGATGTTTGGACGTCAAATATTAAATTCTTTACAGTAGGTCTAGAATTAATAATTTCTCCACTTGCCAAAATATTGCTTGGCTTCCTCTCAAGATCAGAAAGTGTCTTTTCAAAACCGCTGATTTGTCCTTGCACATCGTTGATTTGTCCTTTCACATCGCCGATTCGCTCTTGCACATTGTTGATTTGTCCTTGCACATTGCTTCGTACTCCCTCGATTTTTTCTTGTACTCGCAGATCTGTCCTTGCACTTCGCTTCGTACTACCTCGACTCTTTCATGCACAGATTGTATTTGAGTCTTCATTTCTTCTTGTCCTGAACGCATTTTCTCTTGTAGACTCTCTTGTCCCGAACGGATTGCAGCGACCCGAGCCGCGCTAGGCGAAAACTCGCCTAACTGGTGCTGCCGTAGTTAATGGGTTGCCTGAACAATAGTAAGGCGCACGACTCCCGATCCTCTCTTCTCCCCAGTCACGCACTCGGTTGCTCCTGTATGTTCGCTGGTCCGACACGTGCGTGTATTATTGTTGGTTAATCCTGAAATAATAAAGTGCTAATGTTGTGCTAATAAATTGCTATGTTGTTATTGTTTTAATTATGTTGTGCTTGTACTTGGGACGTGATCAAAAGACGCAATAACGAGTCGCATCAGTGGTGACCAGACGCGTACGACACGTTTCTTCTGGTTTTGATTCTCGGCGGATAGAGAACCACGTGCTACCACGAGGAAGGCAGGTCTCTACAATTTAGAGGTAAGACTCGTGTTTCTTTCCCCTGAGTTTGGTTTTTCGCGAACGATATAGGAGATTAATTTAATTTTAAAGAGATTAATTTTTAGGAGATTAATTTAATTTTAAATTATTATTATTAAATAAGATTTTGAGAATATTTCTCATTTCCCGACCAAGAATGCCGAACGACGACAATACAACCGAGGAGGCCCAGATTTCGAAGTTAGGAGTCAAATTGCCTGTTTTATGGAAACATAAAATTATGGTTTATACAGGCCGAATCGAATTTCCAGTTAGCAGGAGTGACGAATGACCTAACAAAATACAATCATATTGTAGCAGCGATCGATCCAGAAACCCTTTCTGCAGTATCGGATATTTTACTTTCACCACCTGAAAATAATAAATATTCAGCCTTAAAAGACCGACTCATTCAGGAGTTTTTGGATTCGGAAAACAAACAGATCCGAAAGCTGTTGTCCGAAATTCAATTAGGGGATGATAAACCTTCTCACTTTTTGAAAAAAATGCGCGAACTTGCCGGAAAATCAGTAACGGAGGATTTTTTGCAAACATTGTGGTTCCAGCGACTTCCTGCCGACATACAAAGCATACTCTCTGTGAGCTCGGAGTCACTCGATAAATTAGCACTGTTAACGGACAAAATCGCCGAAGTTCGAGCGGACCCGTACCCTAATGGCGTATGTTCTGTAAGCTAACCCGTGCACCTTGCTAGTGAGACCGGAAGTTCCCCCCTCAGCGATGTGACAGCCCTACGCGCAGAAATAGCTTCGCTTTCCCAGCAGGTCGAGCGGTTATCTCGCGATCGTTTGAGAGCGCACTCACGTGGGCGATATTCTAAATCACCTTTTCGGCGGTCGCAATCACTACAGCGTTCGGACGTTTAAGCGTATGTTATTATCATCATCATTTTGGAAAAAAAGCACGCAAATGCTGCGAGTCTCGTAACTTTAACGAAAAAAATCAGGGAAACTAAAATCGGCTATCGACCCGAATATTTTGGCGACCTCAACGCCGATAGCCCACAAATCTTGTCGCCTACACGTGTTTGATAAAAAATCACATCAGAAATTTCTTGTAGACTCTGGTTCAGATGTATCTTGTATCCCTACCCCAAAAAACAACAAAAAAATTACGCCCCGACTCGTTAGAACTATTTGCGGCCAACAACACAAAAATTTTTACATATGGTACAAAACTATTAAATGTTGATTTGGGACTGAGACGCAACTTCTCTTGGAAATTTTTGATTGCCTCTGTCCCTGTGCCAATAATCGGTGCCGACTTTTTAGAAAATTTTGGTCTTTTGATAGACCTAAAACACAGACGATTAATAGACGGCATCACTAAACTTATACGACATGGAATTTGTGCTGAAACTACAAAACATTTTTCCGTTTAACTACACTCATGTCCATAAATTAAGGATAATTCAGAATCACACAGAAATTGATCTTTAAAATAAAAATTTGACCTGTGGAATGATCACACACATCTTGAAGAAGAATATGCAAATTACAGGAAACCACCAGATGGCGTGGATGGTACGTCACAATGACGAGAGTGTAAGAGAGGGGTATATAAGGAATGGTGGCAAAGAAGTAAAATTGTTCACAAGCGCTGTGAAAGCCTTTCAGTGCAAAAACCGCATAGTTATGGCACAAAGGAGGCATTTGGATGATGTTTTACGTGGCAGAATTATCGGACGACTGGAATGTGGACGTACCCAGCTGGAAGTATCCGAGGAACTTGGAATCGCCCAGAGTGTCATCTCCAGGCTTTGGCTGTGATTCCAAGATGATGGTAATGTGACTAGACGTTACAGCACAGGTCGCCCCGAGTTACAACGCCGAATGAGGACCGCTATTTGGCAGTTACTGCCAAAAGAAACAGACGGAGTACAGCATCAGACTTGTCTCGTCAGCTCTCTTCAGCTACCGGTACGAGAGTTTCAAGGCAGACCGTGTACAGACGCTTAGGGCACATTGGTCTATATGCTCGTAGGCCTGTCAGATGTGTTCCACTTACCGCAACTCACTGTCGCCTGCGATTAACCTGGAGTAGAGAGCATGCATATGTGGACACCGCAACAGTGGTCCTTGTGGGAATGTTTTACGACGAGTCCAGGTTTAGTTGGAGTCTGATTCTCGCCGAACCAATTCATCTGGAGAGCGCCAGGTACCCGTTACCACCGAAGGAACACCATTGGAAAGACACCGTTTACGTGGGGTGCAGGAATGGCTCGTTTGCGGGAGGAATTATTCTGGGTGCCAGAACTGCGACCTGCCATGTTCAGAGGTGTACGCGATGACATGGCCATCATCTTCGGCATGTCATTCTGGAACAACACTGTACGTTTGGTTTCGGGGCGCCATGGGTGCTGGGAATTTGTGTTGCTTATGGATGACAACGCCCGTCCTCACCGTGCAAACATTCTAGACGAATGCCTTCAATCGGAGGATATCACCCGTATGCACTTGAGCCAGCATACTCACCGGACTTGAATCCAATAGAGCATGTGTGGGATATGTCTTGGCCGGACGAATTGCAGCCCGTCCAACCCCCTCCCACCTGTCAACCGGAAACTTCGGAGTGCATTGCTTGGATGAAGTGGTGTAATATCCCCAAGATCAGATTGATCATTTGATACTCAGCATGCCTAGGCGTTGTCAGCCTGTATTGCATCGTCCGGGAGACAACTCCGTATTAACCATCCTACTAACCATGTTATACTGTTTTTTGTAAATAGGTTCTTTTTTTGAAATTTGGTCAAGGGAGTAAAACTTGCAATTTTTATTAATTATGTCAAACATATTGCATCTTTTTTTTTTTGCTCTTTACTTTCTTGTTTACTAAATAGGACTTTACAAATAAGTCAAATTTGTTTGTGCTGTGTGAGTGCTCTTTCTTTATTGCCTCGAACTTCTCATTATCACTATAATTTATGGACATTGTGTAATATCAAGGGTGACCTCTTATTATCCATAAAATGTTGACAGAATTCCCTGATTTAACTAAACTTTCTACTCAAAGTTAGACACAGTTCTAGCTCATAATACCGTACATTACATAGAGAAACACACCTGGGCCCACTTCGTTCCACAGTAAACCTAAGCGGTTCTACGCCTCATGCTAATACAACTCCGTTAAAAAGGAAATTCCCAATTTATGCTCCAATTTATAGGTATTTGCCGGACCCTACAAAATCTCCGTGGTCTTCACCTTTGAGCACGTTGTACCTAGAAAAGTTCCGTGTGTGTGTCCGTCCTGTAGGTGCCTCGCGCCTCGCCGAGTAGATGAGATAACGCCGCGCTACTATAGACCTGACTAGGAGACCCAATTACTCTTCTGTGTGTTCCAAGATCATTTTCAAATGCACGGCTACATGGGATCTGTAAAATTTTTTCTAAAATTGACATCGTACGAAGCTATACTTCCCATATTCCGGTACACCCAGATCATATATACTCAACACAAGAACGATAAACCATGCAGCAAACGCGCATAGATTATAAAACACACTTCTTCCAGCACAAAAAATGTTGTTGCGACAAATTTGGCAGATTATTTTCTTTAAAACTGGAGAGATTTTGGAGATAAGATAATGTTTGTATTATCACACGCAATTTTATTGAGACCCTGTAAAAAATCTATTTTTTCCCCACGTTTAACTGAGGGAATTATAAGAAAGTGTGTGGCGTGTAAATCTTTTACGTGCGATCGAAAGTCACAAACTTTTTTGACGTCTGAGATTCAGATTACAGCCAGATTCATTTTCCTCTGTGGTGAGGTTCTATCCTCCATGTTCTTAACCCGTTGTTACCGTCTGGAGGTTGGGTTTAGAAATCCAGGGAGAGTGTCCATGTTGTAGTGATTATTCTTACTGCCCCCCTATCTTGTCTTTTCTATATGCCATTGTTCCGTCTGAGAGGTTGGGTTTGAAT
>JAWZYV010014860.1:0-70459 GCA_038373885.1 Cheiracanthium punctorium | reverse complement strand
GTCAACTCTTTTAATAACTGCACAACTTTACATTGGACGAGACTCTTAAAAGAGTAGTGATCCGTTTCTGACTCTATTTCTGACAGAGGCTCTTTCCTCAAACAAAGAGGACAAGAATTTCCGGGCCCCGAGATGCAGGGCTTTGCTTGAGAATTTTCATAAGAAAGTGTCTTTTCAGTGGATTTCTTTCCCACTGTGGCGCTGAGGGGAATGAGAAGGCAGACTACATTGCCAAGAAGAGATCTTTGGTTCCCCTGGAAATTTCTGCGAGCTTGGGGCTTTATTCAGTTAAATTGGAAATTGCTAGGATTACCAAGTACTTTCTCCGTGAAACAGCCTTGCATCTTTCAAGTGACAAACGCTGGAAGAATTTCTTCTCTGAACCACAGTTATTTCCTGACTCACGTCGTGCGGCTGCTTTGCAACTTTTAGACGTCTGAGTGGGCGTGATTGCCTTCGTGTCCATCCATTTTGTTTTGACACTGTTGACTTTCCTGTATGTCTTTGTGTAACTCGTCTGGACATGACTGCTTTACAATTGGACGAATGCCCTGCACTGTCTTCTTTTTCTACTCAAATTCAGAAATATTGGAGAGCCCGTGGTCTAATGGCTAAAATAAAACAGTTAATGGCTGAATGACTGGCACTTGATAAATAAAAAATATTTTGGAAGAAGATCTGAAACCACATCGCAAAACATCAGCTACCCTTTCTGAATTGTGGGCAGCTCTTGCCGACTTTTGAGAAGTCGTTCTTGCGGAACGCTTCCTCAAACATGTTTGAATCTATGCTTCGTCCTGTAGCAGCTGTTATCGAGACCAAAGAAGGCCGAACACGTTGTGAGCTTGCTAATCCTAATTCAGTGATACACTAAGAATTTTAGTAGGAAGAGATGAGTAGATTTTAGGTCTGAATCTTTAACCAATGTAAATATCTATTACAGTTAATAAAACACTATTATAAACTATAAATGGAACATTCTGTTTTTGAAATTCGGAATACTTTTACAATAAAACATAAACAACAATGATCTTGCTCTAAAAATAAGCTAATATTTCAACATTTCTGCATTAAACTTACGCACAGGATTTACTACAACGTCAGAATTTAAAATATGTTCTTCACAGTAAAGCTTGAGACCTTACTTTTTATCTAAACATAGTACTTTGTTCGAATACACAGCATGTACTGCTTAAAAACTGAAATATTGTCTTATATGTTTGAGTGTGTGCGGGCATGTGTGTATTTTTACTCCCGCTGTCCTTATAACCAGTACTTGTAATATATCACTCTTCGCTAAAATAGCTAGCTCACATATTTTTCTAAGGAATAAAAAACATTCAGGCAAAAGAGAAATATAGGATAAAACTTACAATATATTCACCATGCGCATCAGAAATAAAATATTTCATAAATATTCAATCGCATGGATCATTTTTTATTCCATAAAATTTTTTGTTAGTACTCAGGTTCTTACTAATATTTTGTTAGTATTACTTTCAAATATTTTGTTTTCCAATTTAACTCAGAAATATTGTGTAACATTTCCATTAGAGTGCAGTATAATAAAGTAAAAGAGATCTTCAGAAGCAGATTTTCAATCTAGCGCATCAAAATCTATGATACTAGGTTGTGAGTATTTCAATATGCATTAATGACTCATACGTCGGATTTTCATGATGCGATTTTGCAAATACGGCATATACGGGTCACAAATATAGTTCATAAAGTATTTAGCAGATAACAACATTAAATTTTTAGGTAATTTTGCAAAGTATTGCGAAATATTTTATGCTCATAATTCAAAAATTGAATAGTTCAATTTTTTACGCATAGAAATTGGTTAAACTCGATTGTTCAAAGACAAAATGACGTCATGAACAGTGCCGTATTTACCTACAAGGGGACACGGAGGCACCAAACGTAGGGGGTTGGGGGCCAAAATTTGAACTCAAAGACAATCTTGGATGGCTCAAAGAGAAAACATTTCACTCGAAATAGGCAAGCAAGTTTAAAAATTTGCAATTGCATCTCGTGATACAACACTCTAAAGTAGACTAGAAGATAGACATTTTTATCGCTTGTAATCAGTGGCGTAGACACGGGGGCGGGGAGGTTAGGGGGGTTATAACCCCCATGAGGAATTCTTTTGTCACATAAAATGTACTTTCTTCACTCTCTAATCACACACACATATACATATGTATGAGTTGCAGTAGTCGTAATCCCCCACCACGAAAAATTTCTCGCTACGTCACTGCTTGTAATATATATATATGATAGTAGACAAAATGGAAAAGAAAGCACTATTCTCTTAACAATCGGCAGAATTTTTTTTTGAAATATTGGTGACTTCGAACTTCCTTCCTTCCTATCTTGTCCTTTAATCTGCGCAGGAGTCGAGCTTTCTTATTTTAAAACTGAGATCTGCATGTATATTTCTAATGCTCCTTTTTCTTCCTTTTGGCTTTGAATACATTTACTAATTTCATAAGAACATTTCTATTAAAAAAAAAAAAAACACTTATTCTAGCGTTATATTAGAGATTTTATACAAATGAATTTCAAATATGTTAAATGCTTCTATTATTTAAATACTAGCTGAAGTACCCGTCCTTGACGGGTTAGTGAATGCAAATTTCCAAAAAGCAAGAACTTTCGTCAGCATTGTAGGAGTACACAGAATGGATGTAGTATGTTGCCAAAGTAAAGAAAGCGAAGTTATACTTTTTATGTATTGTTAAAATATTACAGGTTAGAGAATAACTAAGTAATATCTTTTCATTCGCTTTAGTCGTAATTATGGGATGCGCGAACGAATATTGACGCATATTGAAATAATTATTGCAAAATCTCAAAATCTAATCAATATTTTCGAAAAATTGGAAGCCTAGAATTTAAGTTGAGTGACTACCTATCATGTCAACCAATTTCGTTTCATTCCCTGCCGTCTTTATTTCGTGATGCTGGAACAAAATTTCAGCATTTTAAAACGATTTTCACAAAATCTCAAAATGTAATCAAAATATTTTTAAAATTCAGCGCCTATAAATTAAGATTAGCAACTACCTATCTTATCACTAAATTTCGTAACATTCGTATTAGTCGTTATTACGTGATGTTTGAAGAAATATAAACGTATTTTGAGAGAATTTTCACAAAATCTCAAAATCTAATAAAAACGTTTTAAAAATTGGACACCTATAGTTTATGTTGAGCAACCATCTATCATGTGACCCAATTTCATATCATTCGCTTTAGTCGTTATTACGTAATGCGTGAACAAAGATTCACTCAGTTTTAAACGATTTTTGCAAAATCTCGAAATCTGATCGATTATTTTTAATTAGATGATATAGTTTAAGATGAGTGACCACCTTTAATTTCACCAAATATCATTTTTGCACCTTAGCAGTTAGTATGTGTGATGCGCGAACATAAATTTACGCAGTTTGAAATGATTTTCGCAAAATCCCAAAATCTAATCAAGATTGTTTAAAAATTCGTCACCTATGTTTGAAGTTGAATGACCACCTATCATGACACCCAATTTCATGTCATTCACTTCAGTCGTTTTCACGTGATGCTTGAACACAAATTTACGCAGTTTGAAAAATTTTCGCAAAATCTCAAAAGGCAATCAAATTTTTTTAAACATTCGACACCTTTGTTTTAAGTTGAATGACCACCTATCATGACACCCAATTTCATATCAATCGCTTCAGTCGTTTTTACGTGATGCTTGAACACAAAATTACGCAGTTTGAAAGGATTTTCGCAAAATCTCAAAATCCAATCGAGATTTTATTAAAATTCGACGCCTATGTTTTAAGTTGAGTGACCACCTATCATGACACCCAATTTCATATCATTCGCTTCAGTCGTTTTTACGTGATGCTTAAACACAAATTTATGCAGTTTGAAATGATTTTCGCAAAATCCCAAAATCTAATCAAGATTGTTTAAAAATTCGTCACCTATGTTTGAAGTTGAATGACCACCTATCATGACACCCAATTTCATATCAATCGCTTCAGTCGTTTTTACGTGATGCTTGAACACAAATTTACGCAGTTTGAAAGGATTTTCGCAAAATCTCAAAATTCAATCGAGATTTTATTAAAATTCGACGCCTATGTTTTAAGTTGAGTGACCACCTATCATGACACCCAATTTCATATCATTCGCTTCGGTCGTTTTTACGTGATGCTTGAACACAAATTTACGCAGTTTGAAAGGATTTTCGCAAAATCTCAAAATCCAATCAAGATTTTTTCAAAATTTGACGCCTATGTTTTAAGTTGAGTGACCACCTATCATGACACCCAATTTCATATCATTCGCTTCAGTCGTTTTTACGTGATGCTTGAACACAAATTTATGCAGTTTGAAAGGATTTTCGCAAAATCTCAAAATCCAATCAGGATTTTTTCAAAATTCGACGCCTATGTTTTAAGTTGAGTGACCACCTATCATGACACCCATTTTTATATCATTCGCTTCAGTCGTTTTTACGTGATGCTCGAACACAAATTTACGCAGTTGGAAACGATTTTCGCAAAATCTGAAAATCTAATCAAGATTTTTTAAAAATTCTATGCCTATGTTTTAAGTTGAGTGACCACCTATCATGATACCCAAATTCGTTTCAATCGCTTCAGTCGTTTTTACGTGATGCTCGAACACAAATTTACGCAGTTTGAAACGATTTTCCAAAAATCTGAAAATCTAATCAAGATTTTTTAAAAATTCGACGCCTATGTTTTGAGTTGAGTGACCACCTATCATGACACTCAATTTCATATCATTCGCTTCAGTCGTTTTTACGTGATGCTTAAACAAAAAAAGCGTCACGGACAGAATGACAGAATGACAGAAGGACAGAATGACAGAAGGACAGTATGACAGAATGACAGACAGACAAACTTTTTTTTGAGGGTCGCATCGGATTCCCGGGTGCTTGAAACGGATAGAAATCGCAAAATTTTTGAATTCCAAGAAATGTACAGACAAAAGTCTAATTTTATTTATATAGATAGATAGCTAAGGAAATATATCTTTAAAAGTTTCAATAAATCTTTAATTAAGTCTATTAAATTATTTAAAGAATTACGTGACTGTCCTGAAATACTTTCAGATTTTAAATGCTCACCAAAGTGTGTATATTTAAAGTGTATCATTATCCACACATCAGCTCTGATATCTTTCTTGTTTTATTGCATTGGAAAGCGTATCCTAAAATTTACGGGATAGATTTGCCGGTTAGAGTCCATAGAGTCTATTATTATTAGAGGATTTTAAAATCCACTACTTTTGTTATAAAAGAAAACTGTAAATTTTAAGGGGTGCCCCTTATTAAATGTTTCCAATGTTTCTTCATTTTGGAGGTTTCTTTACAGCCCACTATGTATAAGAGAAAACAGCCGGTTGTGAGAGGTGTCAATAATCCTTGCATCGGCCCTATTTGTATGTCTTATTTCTATAAAGTAGAAAATGTATCATCGTTTATTCCATTGTCCCCATTCAGTGGGGTAGCCAAGGGAGTGGGGTTAGAGGGATCACCCCCCCCCCATAAGGAATCTTTTCCATACAAAATGTGCATTCTTCATTCTTTTATCACACACACGTATACATATATATGAGTTGCAGTAGTCGTAACCCCCCCCCCCCATGAAAAATTTCTGGATACTACGCCACTGTTCCCATTTACAAAATGATGAGGAGAGAGGACAAAAAAAAAAAAAATCCACAAATTTTGAGGATTTAAAAATCACTCCAGTGCTATCAAAACTGCGAGAACAGATTTAGAAATGCTAGCATTGCTTTAAGAGCCAGTAAGTTGCTGTTCTATTTGTTGCATATATACCACGCATTATTTTTTCCTGGTTGGTGAATATCCTATTTAATGCTGAGCATTAAATAGGATATTCACCTCAAAGTACTCAAAGTACTCTAAAAAATAGTTCGGATTTCTTTTAATGTAAAAGTAATAAGCAACCTGCGCAGAAAATGCACCGAACGAATTACACCACTTTGAAACTGTATGTAAGAAAGCCCATTTTGTCTTGTGTAAATGTATTTATCTGTGTGTGGGGGGAGAGGGGGGTTGAGGGGTGAGGGCGTCCTCCCTCTGGACCCTCCCTCGGGAGAGAATGACCGTGCAATCTCGAATTTTCAATTTTCAGGATGACTATTCGGATGGTTGGAAGGAAAACGAATGCGTGGGATGCGTCGACAGTCACATTGAGACGAAGCAAAATGTAGGTTTTGATATAGTGCGTATCTTGTTTGCGTTGACTTCATGAGGGGTGTTCATGGTTTGATTACATGCAAATATTCAGGGAAAATATTAAATAGCAAGAAAGTTTTGCGAAACTCGCTGTACAAAGAAACATTTTCATACAATGTTTCAATCTATCAATAATTTAAGAAATACTTTTAATTTTCGTAAATTTAAAAGTCATATACTAATTCATATAATTTAATATTAAAGTTAATTTTCATGTAATGAAAATAAAAGCTTATAATTTCAATTATTTCATTATTCTACTGTGGTCCATCTCTACTGGGAGTAATCCGGATGAGATGGACCACAAAGTAAATATAGGATGTCCTGAAATTTACGCAAGATTTGAATTAAATAGAAAACATAGCTTTCTTTTCCGTTTTCTTTATTGAAACAAAAAGCACACTGGATAATGTTATGTATGGAAAGGAACATGGGTCGAAATTTTCCAGGATCATTTCGAATAAATGTGGCTGAATTTCGGTGATACAGCGTTGAGTCCTCCGCGCATCCTCCTCCAATCCATTTCCAATTAATAAACGTCTTGTATTTAACAATTCCGGGATCGACTCATCTCTACCGGTTCATCTGTCGCCATGTTGAAATTTTGATAAGAACGACATTTTTATCTCTAACTAAAATCAAAACCTTTTTGTACAGTTCGAAATATATCTAAAAAATTAACCTTTTTTTTAACTTGCAGCTACTTTCAACTCTAAATATCTAAAGAAATCTCACGGCATGAAAAAGTAAACACAGAAACGAAGCAAACGATTCATTCCTTGATTCTTTAAAAAACACGGAGCATAATCTCTCGCGTAGATCGATGAGAGAAAAAGCGCAACAGATTGTTTGGTAGCGACATCTATTAATTATATTGTTAACTAAACCATTAAAAATATCCGCTTTAGTTATTTACTGTCTTTTCCTTAAAATTAATAATACAATGACTATAAGCAGATTTCTGCTTTACCTAAGGCAGAAAAATATTTAATACAAAATTCATATATAATTAATTACTTATTCAGTAAATTACTTCTAATTTATTTTAAAATTATATGAATCACTCAATAAAACTGCAAAAATTTAGTATTCAAAAGAATTAAATAATTTTACAATAGCGCTAAAGGATTTCGAGGCCATATTTTAACTAACAAAATTTATTAATTTACTATAGTAAAAAACTATATAAAACCATTCATTTTAATTTATATTTTACTAATTTTTCACTTATTTTATTTCTTTAAGTACAAATGCATGTTCGAGCGAAAGTTTCATTGTAACAAAGAAAAATATTTTTAAAGAAACAACACATTGCAGCATGAATATAGTGATAAATATCTCGATAGGTTATTTTTCTCTTCAACGGTAATCTCCCCAGCCGCCCCCCCCCCAAAGAGATTTTGCTACTAACAATTGTATTTATTAAAGTATCGATTTTAAACGAAAAAGTTAGTTATAGAATTATTTTAGCATGTTGCAAATTTTGGTTGCGAAGAGGACCGTGTACCGTAGGTTGCACAAGCCAGTCGCGAAGCGGTGCGCGTGCTTTAGATTGCACACTTTGGTGGCGAAGCGGCCATCAACGGCCAAAGCTGGCCGTCAAAGGCGGCTAATTGAACATAATGATTACCCCCAACACCGGCCAAAGTGGGTATTGAACCCTCAATGTTATCTGGATATTGTTTAAACTTTGCTGGAGAAGTGTAAATTCCAATTAAAAGGATACAAACAAAATTAGTACCCAATTTAAGAAACAAAACAAAATATGTTCTCCGTTATAGAAATCTGAAGTTATATCTAAATCTCGGTATGAATCTAACCAGAATACACATACTTTTACAGTTTCGACAAAGGCCTTCGCTTGAACCATACATTGAATTTAACACCGAAAAAGAAAATTAGCAAAAACTACACTCGAAAAAGATTTATTTAAACTGATAAACAACGCGGTTTTCGGTAAAACTATGAAAAACTCAAGACATAGTTAAAGTTTATATGTTGTAGTATTGATTATAAATTTCCGAAATTGCTTTATTTTAATTTTAAAAAAACTGCAAGTCTTCTGATTTTGAAAAATAAACAGTAAAATTTTTACAAGTCTACAAAAAAGTCAAAGTCGGATATTCTCATAATAGCTCTGCACATTGTTAGAGTACAGCTCCGCATTGTTCTGGAACTAACTCTGCATTGCTTGCTCCGCACTGTTCTAGAACTAGCTCCGCATTGCCTGCTCTGCTCTGTGTTCCACATCTGATTGCTTGAAATAAATGAATGCCTCTAAAATAAGTTTCAAATAATGACTGCTCATTCAGAATAATGTATTGCAATTATTTTTTCCTGTAAAAAAAAGAATTATAAACTACGTATACACTATTTTAAATAGATGACATAGAAACTATGTGAAAATATATTGCAGTACATAGAAATAATACAAATTTCATAAAAATCAACGCTTATTTACGGCAGTTAGGGCACTAACAAACCAGAACCATAAGCGCTTTTTAACCTAAGAAATATTGTAAGCATTTAAAATGTAATTAATTTTGATAAAAAGCAGATCTTTTTTCAAATTTAAATGCCTAAAATGTGTGCGATCTGCATAACAGATACTCCCTGCATTTTATACTGCTTTTAAAAGACGTAATTGTAATGAATGCTTGACTTTGTAAATAATGTATTTTTCAGTTTCCATTTTAAGTGCCAATTCATTAGAATAAAATACGTTTAAATTTTTTAGAAATATTTTTGAGACTAAATGTAAATAATTCTTTACGTATTATATTTGTTATTATGTGCTATCAATTAATATTTTACTTGGGATTCCATATTACGTATGGCTATTTTATATAATACTAGCTGAAGTACCCGTTCTTCGCACGGGAATGAATGGACTTTTTGATATTACGATTTGTGGTGATTACTCTTCATTGTAATAAACAGATATAGCAAATGGATATCGCGTTATATTGTGTCCAATAATCATGCATACCGAATTGCAAGGCAATCGTTTGTACGGTGCAGAAGGCCATGCGGCGTAGCGCAATCTAGTGGCGAGTTTTAGCAAAATGGATACGGCGAAAATATTTTTCGGATTCAGATATCGATGTATACGAATTTTCATGACTATCTGCTGGACAGTCCTGAAGTTCATGTGTTGACGCGACATCTAGTGGCAAGTTATAGGAAAATGGATAGCGCCAAACTCTTCCCCGTGTTCAAATATCTATGTATACCTATTTTCATAGCGATTATTTGCACAGTCAAGAAGTGATACACTGCAGGGCCATCTAGTGGTTCAATAAAGTAATGATTTGCTACAGCGCCGTCAAGTGGCGAGTTATAGCAAAATGGATAACGCCAAAATATTCTCATTGTTCAAATAGCTATGTATACTGATTTTCATAGCGACCGTTTTCAACTATCTATGTATACCAATTTTCATAACGATCATTTGCACAGTCAAGAAGTGATACACTGCAGGGCCATCTAGTAGTTAATTAAAGTAATGATTTGCTACAGCGCCGTCAAGTGGCGAGTTATAGCAAAATGGATAACGCCAAAATATTCTCATTGTTCAAATAGCTATGTATACTGATTTTCATAGCGACCGTTTGAATGGTCAAGAATTTGGCCTGCTGCAGCGTCATCTAGTGGCGAGTTAAAATAATAATGTATTGCAGTGCCATCTAGTGGTGAGTAACATCAAAAGGAACGCAGTTAGAATATATTCTTCGTGCTCAAATGTGTAAGTATTAAAAAGTTTATGCCGATCGGTCGAACAGTATAGAAGTTGATGCTTTGCAGCGTCATTTAGCGGCAAGTTACAGCAAAATGGATAGTGAAAAATATTCTCCGTGTTCTAATATTCGCGTGTACCAAATTTCATCGAAATCGGTTGGACGATATTCGCATAGCAAACGGCTAAACGGAATAGAATTCCACGTTGTGCTGCGGCACCAAGTGGCAAGTTAAGGAAAACGGATAGCATAAAAACCTTCTCCATCATAAAAGACTTAGGTGAACCAAATTTCATAGTGCAACGGTGCTCAACGGTGCTGGAGTTTTTCAACCTCATAAACACATACCAACATTCATTTTTATCTATAACCAGTGTTATTATATATACCAGTCTCAAATAAAATCCAGTTTCAAATCTAAGCCTCGCCAAAGTGCCAACATACGCCATTTTGCAAGAGTTTTTTCAGGGAATCATTCGAAGCATTGACTTAGCAGCAATCAATATGGGAAATGGTTCGACCGCCAAAGAGTAGCACGCATTTATTTGAAAATTGGAATTCCTTAATACAGCCGATTTTTTTTTTAAATTATCAACTATAATGTGTTTTATTCATCGTTACTCCGATGTACTAAATGAGAAGATTTCAATTTTCTGAAATTTGGCGGAATTCCCCCAACTTAAATCAATGTACTCAATTGGCGAGAATTCTGAAGTTAGATCGCTTGAAATCCCTTAATAACTGCATTATTTCTTCACGGATCATTAAAATTTAACGCTGTATTCTAATAAAACCTTTGCACTTGTTTTCAAAAATCTATTTCCTTAAGCTCTCAATAAATTGCGCCAAGCCGAAAACTGTGCAAACCGCTAGAACTCACTTACTCAAAATCCATATTTCAGCCATTTTATTTTTTCGCCAAACTAAAAAAATTTACACGTTAGCCTCGGAAATCTTCAACTCTTATTGTTTTGCGTGTAAAGCTTTACATTCCTGCTCTGATTTCCCATGCACACGATATTATAATTAAAAAAAAATAACCTTACGAATATAAACTAACAAAAAAAATCATTATTATTCTTTTATTTTTACTTTGAGAATTTAAAACATTTTATTATTTATATTTCATTTGTATACGAACGACATTTTATTCGGCAAAATCGCCACACATGGCAACCACGATCCTTATTTCACACTTTTATCACTACAGGGGTTACAATTACGGAAAGATTTTTGCATGAAGAGCATAAAAAATCTCTTAAATTCCGGGAACGGGTGGACTTTCAAAGTTTTAAAGTGGACTACGATTTATTCTATATTATTTTACATATCTGTGCTAAATTTCAGGCCGATAGGTCCATTTTTGTGGATTTGTATACGAATCAAATCCACAAACAAACAAACAAACAAACAAACAGAATTTCATTTTTATTTATAAGATACTATTCTGTTTTATTATGCTGCAAAATGAGCTAATCTTTCAGAATATTTTTTTCTATTTTTACACTTGTTCTATGCATAAATGCTAAATTATTCAAAGTGCGATTTCATCTTTAAAAGTTACTTAAGTTAGTATTTACGTATGTGTTCGGAAAACAATATTTTATTGAGAAAAAAAAGTCTCATTGTTAAGCTTTGAAAATAAATATAGTTATTCCAGCATTTGAAATGTACCTTCTTGCAAACCTGCTGCTAACAAACTATTGTCGAGAAAATTGTAAAAGCCAGAGTTTTTATTTATTTCTCTGGAATAGGGATTTCAAAATATCATTTGCATTCTACATTCTTTAATAAGTTAGAATGCCAGACTGCTTTCTGTTATTTCTAAAGCATATGCTATAACGTACAAGAGAAGAAACAAAAATGTGTTGCAAAAGATATTTTGAATAACCTTGTTGACTGCCGAGTATTGGTTGAGGCTTTTTAAATTAAAAATATTATTACGTCTGTTACATTCTGACTACTGTTTCATACATCACAGTAAGAAATACTGAAAATTGTATTATTATCAAGCAAAAAAGAATAAATCATACCCAGGCCCAGCGAGAGGGAGGGGCAGCCGGGGCACTGCCCCGGGACCCGTCGAACTAGAGGGGGGCCCGTGAATTTTATCTTTACTTTAAAAAATCATAGCCCAACGCAGTGCTGGTCCTAGCTATTTTTCTAAGTGGTGCAAAATACAAAAATGCGCCCCTTCCCTCACACTTGCAGCTAGAAAAATCAATTAAAGCCTCTGGATTTATTGAACATACTAACAGAATATAAACTGAACGATCTATTTCTAAATGTTTGAATTGCCCTTAGGGTATTTATTATCCATTCCAGCAACGGTAGCTTCTGCTGAACGATCATTCAGCCAATTGAAACTCATAAAAAATTTCTTAAGATCAACCATGTCTCAAGAACGACTTGTAGACTTAGCAAAACTAAGCATCGAATCTGACATTGTCAGAACTATTAATTTTGATGACGTTATACGAAATTTTGCAAGTAAAAAGGCACGAAAAGCCATTATTAAAATTAAATAATAAATAGGCTAATTCTACCATTTATATATATTTTTAACCTTCAAGCATCAATAAAAAATCGCTAAATATGAAGTTTTCCTTACTCATTCTTTTCTTTTAGCATTCTATATAAAAATCACTAAGAAAAAAAAAATAATTTTCGGAACTGTGTGTTTAACTAGAGCAAAATATGAACTGATGCATTTACAGATAAATAACACACTGTTGGTGATGGTGATTTGCAACACATGTTAGACAGCGAGGATGGTAAGGCAAAGGAAGATTTTGAAATCTGGTTATAAAAGTACCGTAATGATACTTAATTTTTTTATATTTTTTATAATACATTATTACAGATTGTAAATACTAAAATTATAATTTAGTTAAAAATAAAAATGACCCCACTATATTAATTTTTTTATTTTTAATTATTACTTTTAAAGTAAAATTGGGCAGAATTTAAAATATATTTCTTGAGGCAAAAACAAGTTGGGGAGGGGGGGAGGGGTGCCCGGGAACATTTCTTTCCCACCTTATAAAATTTCTCTCGGAGGCCCTGATCATACCAAAAGCAAGTTTATTAAGTCCATTCCAGCAATCGAATTATATGCATGCACATCTGCATAGCGGACAAGTGATGCAATGTTACACAAGTTCAACGCTGGATCGGCGAGAGATTCGAAGGTCGCACGATCGCAACACGATCGTAAAAACGTAATGCACGGGTTTTTGCTTTTGAAACGACAGAGTCGAGCATGACTAAATGAATAAAACAACGTCCCTAAAATATCTGTATTAATAATTTACCTTAGAAGGTGATCTGTGAAAACTACCTTTTGTGCTTCTCTAAAGAAACTGGAAATCGATCAGTGAACGAGGGGACAAGACACTAACATTGATATATGGCTTTCCATACATACATACTGTGAGATGAAATGCATATTTGAATATAGTGTTGTGAAATAATAACTTAATTTGCTCTCGTATTGCATGCGCCCCCGTCAAACTAGTTTTACAGGCATAATAGCGAAGTCCTCAGATAATGGTAAACCTGTGGAAGTAACCCTGTAGCCTTGGAGACAAACTTGGCGATCGTCTTGGGAAAGGATTTGGCGACCATGGCGACAAATGATGGCTTCTAGAATATTCATGTCTCGAGACCATATTTCAATTTTAAAAGATTGTTCCAGAAATTTCTCGGCAATTCTGGTGACGTCATCATCTCTATAAAAGCGCTAGGATTTCTCTCCGGGGAGTTCGGTTGAGTGATAGACTTTGAAGCGCAGGTTGATTCTGTGATATGAATAGCGTTATTGTTGTGCTTATTTATGATTTTAGTTAGTGCATGTTAATGTTTCTTGTATTATTTTGAGCTATTGAGCTGCGAGCCATGGAATAAAGTGTTATTTTTTGTTTACTGTGCTCATTGGACTGCTTTATAATACACCCACTTTGCGATTTTCGTAAGAATATTCAATAAACTTTAGTTACATAACTAACACTCAGTACTTTTCTTTTTTTTTGGTAATATTTTTAAAAAATCAGATATGAATATGGGCATTCAAAAACAAGCCCCATCCCTCTCTGATATCGGGATGAGGGAGGGGCAACTTTCTTTCAATATTAATTTGTTAATAAAACTACTTCTATCTTAATAAATATACCATTAAATTATTATTTTTAAAGCTTGTTAAAATACAGTAATACCCGGAACTTACGCGATAGGTGGGACCGAGTGATATCCGCGTAAGTCGAATTCGGTACACGAATTCAACTTACTCGGCTTTAGCTACGATTTTTACTAGGGCTTACTACGGCTTTAATTACGACTTTTTACGACTTACGCGGCTTCGACTTACACAGCTTTACGAGCCGTCTTACGCGACTCGACTCTTACCTATTTATATGCAAAAGTCCGGGCATAATTTTGCATATAAATATTTGCCCACAGATTATTTTTATTGGGACCGGAGACTAAAGAAAACAATAATTCAGAAAAAAACGTTAGTAAAATCTCAGATAATACAAATGTATAGAAAATTCTTTCTATACTATTAAAATCTGTGCGCGTCTGTCTGTCTGTCTGTGTGTAGCATCATCTCCTCCGAAACCGCTTGGAGTTGAGTTTCGATTGAGGTGTCCACGGATTCGGAAAATTCCGAGGAAGGTCTTCCGCTAATTTAAATTTCGAAATTCGAATTAGTTTAGGAGATATTGATAAAAAACCCCGTCAAAAACACTAATTTTTCTCTCCGCAATTCCGCAATTATAACCCCTGTAGTGAAAATGTGAGAAATAAGCATCGAGGTTGCCATGTTTGGCGAATTTATTAAATGATTTAGACATTTGAATTAAAAATAAAATAAAAATAATTTTTTTTCTGTTTAGAGTATATTTGCTAGGTTATTTTTTTATTAAAATATCGTCTGCGTGGGAAATTAGGGCAGGAATGCAATGTTTTTTATACATAAAAGAGTAAGGACTTGGAGATAGAGACTAATACGTATAATTTTTTTTTAGTTTGGCGAAAAAAGAAATGGCTGATATGGCATATTTTGAGAAAGTACTAGGTTCTACCGATTTTCACAGTTTTGGGTTTGGCGCAATTTTCTGAGAGCGTACCGAAATAGTATTTTTAAAAACAACTGTAGGTTTTACTAGAGTTTAGCTTTAATTTTTTTTTATTTAGCAGTTATTAGTGCAGAAATAATGCAGTTATTAAGGCGAATTTAAACGATCTAACTTGAGAATTTTCACCAAATTAAGTAAATTGATTAAAGTGAGTGGAAATTCCGCCAATTTAAGGTCATTGAAATTCTCGCATTTTGTACATCATAGTTAATGATGAATAAAACACATTAACACATAGTTAATAATTTAAAATACTGCTCCTTTTCAAATATATGCCTGTTGTACTTTGGCGATCAAACCATATGAGTGATAGATTACTATTTCCCATTTTGGTTGCGGTTATTTCAATGCTTCGAATGATTCCTTGAAAAAAATCTCGCAAAATGGTGTATGTTGGCACTTTGGCGATGGAATGTGTAAAAAATCATTGATTCTTATTCATTAAAGCAGTGCTACGGAAATTTCTTTTTCTGGTAACTGTTAGAATGGCATATAACTAATACTGTCTAATAAATTTTTTGCTTTACAAATTAAAATGTATGTTGATTCCTACTTTACCTTTCTTAGCAAAGCTGGCGATAAATATTCAAATATAGTGTAACGCTGTGTTTAATAGAATGTGTTCTCGCGTTTGTGCTGCTAATTATATTCCACGATTGGAATGAGCCGATATTATGAGCGTATGCTTGGATATTTTTTTTAATCCCACCAAACAAGGTGTAATAAAATCGGAATTCTTTAAAAATACGAATGCTTTTGGAGGTAAATAATAATGGTTTTTCAGAGTGGTAAAAATTGTGGGTATTGTAAGGATTGCGGGTAAATTTTTGAATTTGATGTTAAGTTTAATTAGTGATTCATTTTAGCTATTTACCATCAATTTGTGGCGTTAATTACGCCAATATGGCAGTTCTATCAAAGTAAACATGAATAATTCATTTCATGTTCTATTTTTAAGATTGCTACAGTTTCCGTAGTAACGGAATCCATTGTTGCCACTTAAGTTGTTAAATATAACAATAAGTGAAATCATTAATATCTATCTCTTAAAACTCGAAAAATAAAAACGCATTAAATGTGAAAAAAATAGAACATTAACATATCTGCGCTTTAAAAATAATCGAAGTTTTCATGCAATCTATTATATAAATGTGAAGGAATGTTTGTTGATTTGTTCATCCGGAAATTCCTCCCACACCGTTCGACCTATCGGCTTGAAATTTTGCACATACATGTAAAACGACATAGAATAGTCCGTAGGCTGCTTTAAAATTCTGGAAATCCACCCATTCTCTAACTTTTTGCTTTTTTTCGCAATTTTCAGGGTAGAAAGCTACTCAAATAACCGATTTCAGCATATTCGTGAGCATAGTTAACAAAGTTAGATTTATTTATTTATTATTACTTCCAATAATTCAAGTGAGACTGACGTCATTTTTATGTCACGTGTAAAAGTGCATTAAAAATCCTGGTTAACAAGTTTTGACAAAAAATTACACCACGAGCGAAATAATAAACTTCCATCCAGATTATCAGATGCTGTAGAAAATAAAATAACGTGTTTTTTCTTTCTTTTTCTTCTTTCACTAATTCATGTTAGATATCGCAACTGAGAATGATGTCATTTTGACCTCATGAAAATGAGTTAGAAATCTAATTACATTAAAAGGTTTTGACGCAAAAATTACTATTATAAAAATTCAAAGTATTTTGTTTAATGCGCGTGTTACCCTTGGCGATTTTTGAGCTCTGTGATTTTTCAGCAACCATAATAACGAAAGGAAACTTGCATTTTTTTAAATCGTGGGAAATTCAAATGTCGGCACAAGATACAAAATACTAATTAACATAATTCATAGTATTCGCTATCGGTTTGACGACGGTCGTTGTATGTATTCCCAAAAATCGTATAAAATGTCGCCAAATTTGGACGACTTTTGGCGGTATATTATCTATATTAGATATACTCTTTTTTTGTTAAATTTTAGCAACTTAACAAGCTCTTGCACAAAAGTTACATCATTAGCAAAATGGATACGGAAAATATTTGAAATACCGATTAGCTAGAAGTAACCCCAAGCGAGAGTTTTTAAACGTCGTATGTTTCAATATTACTCCGTTTGAAAACTACTGCGCGTAATGACTAAATTCGACTACCCTGGTCAGAACGTGACGTCATAGATTAAAAGTTGTCTGAAATTCGTAAACTCTGCAACACAATTTAACGCCCTATTCGCAATTTGAGCGATTCCAAATAGTTACTCGAGATTACACAGTTTGATGTTTTCACGAGTCTGAACCATGGTGGATTTAAATAATATTTAAATTGGTACAGCTTGGATGTTTTCCACCACTGCGAGATGAAATATTTTGCTGTGCTAAATACGCCGATCAGACAAGAATTATGCTTAAAAATATATGGAGATCTGTTTTAATGGCAATGCATAAATTTCACAGAATCACCAAAAAGTAGAAAGGCATCATTGGTTTAAAATATCTAATCTGTATCTTTAAATTGAGCATTAAAAACTGAGAAACGAAGATAGATAATATTAATGTAAGTAATAGATAGTATTCTCATTTTTATCTCTGGTAGTAATAGTAGATTTGTTTGGATAATATGGATTAAAGAACAGTATTCCACGTTAATAACTATTTCGTGAAATTAAAAGTGTTATATTCATTATTTTTCAACGATCGTCTTATAACTAACTAAACCATAATCATACGTTGCGTAATATATTTCACGGTAGTTTCAACAAAAGGACTACTTGAACTTTTTGACATTTTGCTTTTGCATAGATAGTTACGATTAGATTTTAGTAAAATATTCGTTTCCTACCGTGCGAAGAACGGGCACGCAGCTAGTCTATACTATTAAAATCTGTGCGCGTCTGTCTGTGTGTGTGTGTGTGTGTGTAGCATCATCTCCTCCTAAACGGCTGGGAGTTGAGTTTCGACCGAGGTATCCACGAATTCGGAAAAATTCGAGAAAGAACCTCCGCTTATTTAAATTTCGAAATTCGAATTAGTTTAGGAGATATTGATAAAAAACCCCATCATAAACGCTAATTTTTGCTCTCCGCAATTCCGTTATTGTAACCCCTGTAGTCAAAAAAGTGAGAAATAAGCATCGAGGTTGCCATGTTTGGCTATTTTATTAAATTATTTAGACTCCTGCAGTAAAAATAAAAGAATAATGATTCTTTTCTGTTTAGATTATTTACAAAGTTATTTTTTAATTAAAATATTGCGTTCATGTTAAATCAGAGCAGGAATTCAATGTTTTTTATGTGTAAAAGAATAAGGAATTGAGAGATTTCCGAGACTAATATGTATATTTTTTAGTTTGGCGAAATAAAAATGGCTCATTTGGTGATTTTGAGAAAGTAGTAGGTTCTACCGATTTGCACAGTTTTGGGCTTGGCGCAAATTACTGAGAGCGTAACGAAATAGTATTTTTATTAACAAGTATAAGTTTTACGGCGCTATACTTCGATGTTTCATATAGAAATAATGCAGTTATTAAAGCGATTTTAAACGATCCATAGAATTTTCACCAAATTAAGTAAACTGATTTAAGTTAGAGGAATTCCGCCAAATTTCAGAAAATTGAAATTCTCACATTTTGTAAATGGTAGTTAACGGTGATTAAAACCCGTTATAGTTAATAATAATTTAAATAACTGCTACTTATCAATAATAAGCCTGCATTAAATTTTGCCGATCGAACCATATAAATGATAGATAATTATTTCCCATTTTGATTGCTGTTAAATCAATGCTTCGAATGATTCCCTGAAAACAAAAAAATCTCGCAAAATGGTGTATGTTGGCATTTTGGCGATCGAAGTACTGTGTAATAAATAATTGATTCTTATTTGTTAAAGCAGCGCTACGGAAGTTTCTTTTACTAGAAGCTGTTAGAAAGGCATAATTAATACTATCTAATATATTTTTTGTTTTACGAATTGAAATGTTTGTTGATTCCTACTTTAGTACATTTCTTAGCAAAGTTGGCGAAAAATATTCAAATGTAGTGCAACTCTGTACATATTATTAATTCCATTCCACAACTCAGATGAGCCGATGTCACTAGCGTATGCATAGATATTTTTTTTTTTTTTTAATTCCGCCAAACAGAGTATTGCGTATTGCCTTTAGTGTCAAGTTTAATTTGTGGTTTGAGCTATTTGCCATCGACTGGCGGTGTTAATTTCGCCAATATTGCAGTTCTAGCAAAGTAAACATGAATAACTCATTTCATGTTCTATTTTTAACATTGCTATAGTTTCCGTAGCAACGGAATCCATTGTTGCCACTTAAGTTGTTAAATTTTACAATTATGTGAAACCAATCATTTCTACAGCTTTTAAGAATCGAAAAAGTGAAAACGCATCAATTGTGAAACAAATAGAACTGTAACAGACTTGCACCTTAAAAATAATCGAAGTTTTTATGCAATTCTACATACCTTTAATTTTATTTCCTTCGAGTGTGGATGTCATTTTTTACGTCATTTTTGCTGTTTTGCTGGCAGATTATCCGGAGCAGCACATACCCTCTAATGTATTTGCTCCTCCGGAAGCAAGAGCATATGTCCGGCGCGTATTTGTGTAACCCCATTGTGTTAATCAGAAGTTTCTGGTGTCACATTTTTTAGACCATTTTTTTACCGCAGAGATTCCGATCTTGAAGTATATTGTTTAAGCAGGAGTAGCCAGAAATTTTTCATGGGAATGTTACGACTACCGCAACTCACACATATGTACACGTGTGTGCTATAAGGGAGTGAAGAATATACATTTTGTATGGCAAAAAACTCCGATTGGGGGGTTGTGACCCCCTATCCCCTCCTTGGCTACGCCACTGTACGCAAGCATAAGTTGTCACGTCATGAAAAACCGTTATAGATGGCAAACTCCGAAGTTGTTCTGAGGGTTATGCAAAATTAAAAATTTTACTTTTAGTAAATTTTACTTTTGATACAGTTCGAATATTTGGTTTTAATAAATTTCGGCTACCAAGGTAAGATGAAATATTACTAAATACGGCAACCCAGTATTTTCTTAACTATTGAATTTGACACTATGCAACTACAGTAGATTCCCTATAACACGGTAGATACGTTCCGTGTTATAGGAATCCGTGTTGTACGGGTCCTGCGCTATACTCCACCTGGAGTGTGAACTGCGCGGTATAATCGCGGCAAAACTTATTCGCGCTCCGTAAAAATGCAATGATGTTTGGTGTTGCCATTCAAAAGGTTTGTTAATTACAGGAGCTAAAGTGTCATATTATCAGAACATATGTCTCATTTTACCGTGCTGTACAAAACTCTTTTAACGTGTTACACGAAAACGATCGTAATGTTTTCGTCGTGTTCTAAGAATTCGTGTTGTAGACCCGTGTTATAAAGGGGTCAACTGTAATCTGTAAAAAATGAAAAATGAAGTTAGTTATTTATTTAGGGCGAATTGGCAGTGAGATAAACGTCAGTTTTATGTGACAAGTGTGATACTGCATTAAGTGTTCAATAAGCTTTTTCTCAGAAGTTACATCACGAACGTTTTCATTTACAAAAGCGACATGATTTTCACCGGAGCAGGGTACATTTTTGGCTTTTAAACGTAAATGATGCCATCCATTGTTTCATGTAGGTTTTTTAATTTAGGTAAAATTTAATAAAGTCGTTTGTAACATAACTGCGCTAATAGATTGTCCACGCTTTGAAAAATGCAAGATAAAATTGTTGTCAACATCATGTAATGTTAATTAGGTGGTATATACTATATATTAATGCTATAAATTAAACCTCACAAAGAGAATTATATGATGTAGAAATCGGGCATTTTTCGAAAGAGAAAAGTTTTGTCTGCATACCATAAAGTTCTTTCTTTTTTGATCGCCAGTCACATTGACGTAGTTTTTGTGCCATGTTGCAATCGTCTAAAATTTGCACTCATGACGTCAACCTTTAGTCACGATTCAAGTATTTTTTCACGTTTTGAGATTCCGCATTACTGGGTTTAATTCGAATTATATATGTGTAAGGAAAATATGCGTCTCCCACCGTGCGGAGAACGGGTACACAGCTAGTATATTATTAAAATCGTAAACCGAAGTTATTTCGGAAGCAAGCAAAAGACAATTTTAAAATCGCGCAACTCCGGATTCGAGTAGCGTAAGTCGAGGTATTACTGTATTGCAAGATAATATTTCGAAGCTTTCAATACTGCAGGAACAGTAAATAATTTGTAAGAAATATTTTTGTCAAATATATTCCATCCCTCCCCACACTCCCCTCTAATGTTAGTAAATTCTCTGTCCCCATTAATTCTTTGTACAAGCTTAATTTCATATCCAGTTTGCTTTCTACCGCCTCTGTTTATCTTTCTACGGCAGTAAAATTTCCTTATAATGTATGAGAAAGCACGTTCCTTAGCAATCATTTTTCCGAGAAGCTGTATTATCTTTTGCTTTTATCCTTGCTTCACGGATGTAACTTAACTTTGAGAAAACTTTCGGCCGTCTTTTCAAAAAGAGTGAACGTTAATCTTTTCACAACGAATGAAATTGCTCCTTTTATAAAGACATAAATTTTCAAGAAAGAAGAAAAGTTTTTAAGTAGTGTAACCCTGTGTACGATTGTTCAGAAAACGTGTCTTTTAATTTTTCCGATAAAGATATTCCCTCATTCTATTTCAGTTCCGAAACTATAAACCAGTCAGTGTGCGTAAAGGTCAGATTTAATGATACATGAATTACTTGTTATTGTAATGATAAATCGCCATTATGGAATTCTATCTTCATTTATTCTTTTCTATTTAATGTAGTGTAAACTCAAAAAATGTCTGATAGCAAGCAGTGCTCTGAGAAGCTAAGTCGTTATCTGATTGTTAGTACTAAGCATGTACTAAAAATAGAGAGGATCTTCTTTTTTTTTTTTAAAGGTCTTTTTAAAAAGAGGTTTTTTTCAGGCAAACTCTTTTTAAAAATTTCAGACACAGATTTTTGCAGTAAACCTCTTTTTAAAATTGTCCAACATAGGTGAAAATTGTTTGTAGTTTTTGGATTGCACGTCTGTCCTTTCGTCTTTCAGTTCCATAACTCCCTTAACCCTTTGAGGCGCAACCCTTTCCCAATGCTGAAAAAAGGGCAGCCGTTGCCATCGCTCGACTTAACGACCAGCCAGAGGGCGGACGATCGAAACGTTCATCGCGTGCCACAGATCTAGAGACCCTTTTTTGACTCAGCGGGCTGTGCCTTTCAGCATTGGGCAATCTATCCAGCTGTTCCCTGACATTCTTCCATTTTTCAGCAGATGTCAGTGCTGTTAAAAATAATTAATTTCAAGTTCTTCTGAGCAGAATAGACAACAAATGAGTGCAGTTGAATCTAAAAGTATTTAATAATTCGTATTGTGCCGCCTCCGAATTCAATCACAGTACAGAACACACTTTTAGAGGCATGGAATCCACAAGATTTTTCGACACTTCTTTAGACATTTCACGGTGTCACACTTTATTTATCGTTACCTAAAGCTCTCTATTTGTTCTGGAATGATTTTGAAACATCTTCCTTCCATTCCAATTATACTCCATAAATTCTCAAGAGGATTTAAATCTGGCGAGTGTCCTGACGATTTTTCCGGGACTTGTTCTTGTAAAAATGTTAGATTTCTCAAACTTCCAGTATTTTTAGATAGTACATATTTTTAGATAGACATACGTAAGTAACGAATATGCTTGCTCCATTTGACGTCATTGAACTGTTAATTTGGTATGCACTAATTTGTGCACTAATGTATGCACTAATTTTACTTTTCTTAAAAAAGCAATGTCATAAGAAAAGTGTTGATAAAGTCTAATGAATAAAAAAAAATATGTGCTGTTCTCAAAGAACTAGACATACAATATACACTACTTTAACCCTTTGAGGCGCAACCCTTTCCCAATGCTGTAAAAGGGGCAGGCGTTGCCATCGCTCGACTTAACGACCAGCAAGATACAGCCAGCTGCGTCAAAAAAAGGGTCTCTAGATCTGTGGCACGCGATGAATGTTTCGATCATCCGCCATCTTGCTGGTCGTTAAGTCGAGCGATGGCAACGGCTGCCCTTTTTTCAGCATTGGACAATCTGTCCAACTGTTCTCGCATTCTTCCATTTTTCAGCAGATGTCAGTGCTGTTAAAAAGAATCGTGGCCCTTTTTTGACGGGAAATGACGTGTTAAAAAGTAAAGGATTTTCGTGGAGCTCTGTCACCCGCCACTATTTTTATAGAAATCCAATCTATTCTTCGTGACTGGCAACAGTCAAAACGTCAGAGTTTGGTGTTGCCAGAGCGGAAACACTGCTCGTTAAAGTGTTAATACATTATTATACAGGGTGATTCGTAACTCCTGGGGAGACAATGTAAGGAGTGGTAAAAGGAATCAAGACGATTTAAAATCGCAAACCGATGTCGAGTTGGAAACGTCGTCTTCATGAAATTGTCTTGTTAATGCAACTTTGGAAGATGCGTTCAGAATCACGCAGTACTGTGGGGTCGGAAATGTACTCTTCATGTACCCTTTAATTCTGGAGTAATAATGAACTTTCCGACTATCATTGTAAAAAACTTAAAAAAACCTTTGTAAAACACTGATGCATCTTTCACGGAAGCACTTGGCTAAAATGGATAGTTTACAAACTCTGTTTCATTTCATTGTTGAAATTATCAGAGAAAAGCCCATTGTTTATGACACTAGAGACGAACCCTTCAAAACATCTCTTCCAAAATATTGAAGGATACGTGAAGAGTACATTTCCGACCCCACAGTACTGCGTCATTCTGTACCGTCTTTGTTCTTTTTATCACCCCTTATACTCTTTTTCGCAAGAGTTACGAGTCATCCTGCATATTACCCTAATAGCACGGATGGTCAAAAATAGTCACTGTGACGTCAGAGAGGGTCACAGTTGTCTCAGGACTATCACCAAACTAGTCACATTGTGACTTGTGAGTGGTGCAACTCCGCTGTGTGTTCACTGTGAAGTTTTATTTGTGACCCATCACCAAGTGACATCACTGTACAGTCACCTTGTAACTAGTTTGTGATCGGTCACTGAGTGACTCCATTATGAAGTCACTATGTGACTGCTGGTTGTTCGGACTTCAAAATGATTGTTCTTTTCACATATCCTGCGTGATCTCAGAGAAGAAAAGAGATATCCATAAAATTCTTGCTGTAAAATACAACACTCACGAATGCCTAATAAAAAATTTCGGGACTTTTTGAAATTCTTCTTCCAAGAATGATATACGGCAGGCGCGTAGTTAGAAATATTTCGGGGGGGGGGATATGAACATACATGTGTATAAATAGTCGGAATTTCTGCAAGGCATTAATCTTGTGACCAGTAATCCAAAAACTTCGGGGGGGGAGGATATATCCCGATATCCCCCCCTGCCTACGCCCCTGATATACGGCCACCTACCCCCTCTTTTTCACATGCCTTTCTAGAAAGAAAAAAGTATTTCCATTTCTGCACTCATACTTGTGTGAAGCAGTATTTTTTAACTTTCACCAAAACGGGCTCCGAATACTCCCTTAATTTTCAACTTCTGTTAAGAAAAAATAAGTAAAGAAAACCAGAAACTTCTTTATCAAAGTCCCGCAGTGGCCTAGTCTGTAAGCTCCGTTAACGTAAAATCACGGAAAGTGAAACAGCACTGGATTGGCCAGTGCTTGGGAGGGGAGAACCTCTCTCGGTTGTACTACTGTGGAACCGTGCACGCTAAAGGGATCTGGTGCATGTAAAACCTTTCGTGGCTCCATTGTCCTGAATGTTCAAACAGTAAATCGGGGGTTGACAATCCGGGTGCTAGGTCTCTCATCTTGTATTGGTTCATAATTATGGGCCCACTCATAGTAGGCAACATCGGTCTGCATAACAGGCACACCATAATGAAATTATTGCCATTTAGAAAGAAAGAAAAAAACCTCTTTATGAACAACATAGTAACTTATGGATAAAATTTTCACTTCGATTATATGCAAACATATTTTCTTCTACGTTTTACTAAAACAGAGGTTATGTTCTACTTTTTACTAAAAGAGGGGTTCTTATATTTTTAAAATTTTTTATGATCTTAAAAAGAAAAAAAAAAAGAATTATTTAATTAATCCTCAAGAAATACTTCTCTTTTCTCAAGTTTAAAGAAACAAAACGAAACAAAATAAATTTCTGTGCATTTCAATTCAAACTTATTTTATAAATCGCAACGAAATTTTATAGAATGCACTGGAGAAAATGTTTGGGTTAGGAAACCTTTTCTTAAAAGATACATTATAAAAATCGCATACTTTTGCGAAACATGTGTAAGAAGATTATTTCCTTTTCTTTTAATGTCGTCATAGTTAGTTTTACTAAACCATGAGCTTGTTTTCGTGAAATAAAAAATTGTATAATCTTGTTGACGTTCTCAATATTGTTTAAAGGGAACTCTCAAAACTACGAATAATAATATCGTAAATAATAAAGTTAAAAGTAAAACAATAAATATTTAACCACTTATGAGAACGAAGCATTTTTACTATAATATTATGGTTTTTATTTTTATTTTTTCAAGCATTTGAATTCTGATTCTAATAAAATTGCCCCATTCCAAATTTGTAGTCATTGAATTTTACTTGAAATATTTTTGCTTGGAAAGAGGAATTGAATACTGCACTTTTAGAATGAATGTTTACAATAAGCCTCTGACGTTTCACAATTGCTTTTATGCGGTTTCACATACTTTTAATGCAGATTCAGAATCTATTGTACAAACATCTCCGAGTCAACTCCCATTGTAAGGATTTTTTATGCAATAACTATACAATACATATTTCTAGAATAATCATGCATGCATTATAAAACTATTTAAAAAACTGGTGTTAAGTGGGAGAAAATAATAAATAACTTTATAAATAATACACATAAGTGCGAAGGCTGTAAATTAAGTAATGGCAACTATCAATCCATATTAATGAAATTACAAGTACAATTGATTTACATTCCTTCTTTGTTATCGCCAGCAAAGTTTATAACCTTTTGCCAAATTTCGGGAAGGGGCTGGAGACCACTGGCAAGGTATTGATTGCTGCTGTCAGCGACAGACCGCCCTACTGCGCGGAGTACAGATGCAACGTCATGAAATCGGCAGCATCGGAGGGTTTTTTTTTCGACTTCGGAAGCAGATCGAAGTCACAAAGACTCGTGTCAGGTGAGTAGGGAGGGTGTTCCAAGACTTCCCACTGCCACCGTTGCAACAGGAGAGTGACATTGTTGGCGACAAGACAACGAGCTTTGTCATGCAATACGATATGGAGATTGTTTTGGAATAAATCCGGTTTGCGCCTCATAACCGAAGCCGCAAACCATGATGTAAGTTCAGCGATAGCAGATGGTGCTATAGAAATCGGCAATAGTGGTCTGCGTTGACAGTTCGTCCTGAAGGCTAGGAATAAACGCGAGACGAAAAATAGGTGTCTCATAAAACAGCGGAAAAGCTTTGTCACGTCTCGCAAAATCTCTGTATCCTAACGTTTAAAATGTTTGTCTCGTCTCGCAAAAAAGCTGTAAATCTCTGTCTCGCAAAATGTCGTCTGACGTCCATCCCTACTGCAAGCACAGCATGAGTGACAATCACACCCTCCTCCACCCGAATCACACCCGTCCTATAGGGTAGTAGTGCACTTTCGCGACAGGCTTCCAGAAATCCTCGGTAACATCCAGGTGCATTTTTACCAGGGCAGACTCTATTTTGAGCCACGACCGCTCATCGCCTTTTGAAAACATGCTTTAGAGTGATGTAAACGAAACTCTTCACTTTAATACGAAACTCTTCACTTAAATCGTGCCAAATGTCGCCAATTATGCGTTTTTTCACGAAATATCACCAAATTTGGTCCCAAAAATAGGTGCCTAAAACTGATGTAAGTTGAGCGATATCGCCAATATTTGCCGAGAATTCGAAAAACACTATGCTAAACAATGGAAATCACAAAACTCTTTATCTCGAGTTCCAGTTAACCAATTTGCATGCAACAAAATGCAAGTTATTAGTAGAATATAAATTTTAAACTAAATTTAACCCTGAAGAGCAGATCAGTACAAAAATTCGTAACAATCCGCCCGTCCCAAAAAACTGCATGTCCCAGACAGTATAATTAGGAATGGACGCGAGAGAAGGCAAGGCTTCTCGTCTCTCACTTTTGCGAGACGAGACTGCGAGGCGAGATCTCTACGTGCGAGGCAAGATCGCGAGACGAGACCTCGGGGTGCGAGACGAGACCACGGCTGCGAGACGAGACCACGAGGCCGGTGTTGCATATTGTCTGACATCAAAATGCCTTCATTTTTACTTAAATGTGCGAAGTAAAAGATGCACAATCGTCCCTCGTTTATCGCGGTCTCGCGCGAGACCGGTGGTAGTTTCTTATACTGTATCACGCTAGACCAGGCTCGCATATTGCGTAGCAATAACATGTTTTCATATTTAGCTTTTTGAACGAACTCGTTTATCGCGTTTAATGTGTTTCAGACTCTACTGTTAAAGGAAAGGTGAATTACGGGGATATTTTTGCGTCACAAATTGAACGCTTTAGTAGTTAGAGCATAGAAAACTTATTTCCCACTGAAATATATGTTTTAGCAATTTTACTTCCTACATCCCTATTAAACTGCAGAGATGATGCGAGATCGCTGGACTAGACTTCTCGCGGTCTCCTGTTTTCGCGTGATGAGACATCCGGTATCGAGACGAAAAAACGAGACAAGACTTCGATCTAAAACTGCGAGATGAGACGAAACGTAAGTCATTTCTCGTCTTGTAAAGCCTCTCGTCCATCACTAAGTACAATCCCTAGTTAGGCGGTCATACAAACATTTGCAATACAAAGTTAACAATGGATCTTACCCTAGTAGCACAACTAGTTCAAAAAACGTTCAAATTACGTTGGAAACACGTTTTTTGACGTTAAAAAACGTGTTTTAAACGTCTTTTGGACTAACTGTGCTACTAGGGTAACAATACAGTTTAAAAAATAAACAATATACATTATAAGCAAATACATATTAAGAAAGTAAATAAGAAACATAATATACAAATACACATTAACAAAAACAAATTATTACGAGTATTTACTTGAAGGTGTGAAAAAAATATTTTTTTTTTTTTCCATTTCGTAATACTGCGGAATAGTTGCGACTTTGGGTCACAAAAAGTTGTCAAAAAAAATATATAAAAAGGTTTATATTTTCAGATCTCGCATCTGCTCCTAAAATTTGCCGTAATTTGAAAAATTCACGCTGCTTGTCCGGCCTCCCTTTTCTTCTCTAAATCGGTTTTCATCTGTTCTTGGCCGGCTTTTATCTCGACACTCCTCTATTCTTATCCGGTTTTACATCTCCACTTGACCAGCTTCTATCTTTTTTTATCCAGTCCGGCTTTTATCTCAGTTTGCCATGCTCCTACTGTTTCGTCCAGTCTTCATCTCCTTCATCACTTTTTGAGCTCCTCCATTTTTTGCGCTTGTCAAAGCCATACACTGAAAAATTAAAGTCTTACTTTAGTATTCCGATTCTGGCACCAGTCTTACTAATGGAATATTTTCGAATGAGTGTTATGCAGAGCATTCAATAGTAATTGCATTTTGCACTTGGATACTTCAGTTCTCAAATGCTGAATATACAATGTCGAATTTGCAGCAGTATATCGTCCTTAGTTGTATCGCTAGGTGAAGGTGGAGCAGATACTGGCTGTACTAATTTTTTCTGCAACGTTCTTTTCTTAGTTTCCAATCTATCTATCCTCTTTCACAATTTATTGGCAAGAGCTTCTTGTGCCTATTCCAAGGTATTTTCTGATTCTACCTTTTTTCGTAATTAACCTAACGGCTCCAAATTTTGCTGTTTTGAGTCTAAGCTTCTAGTTTTCAATTTTTAACATTAACTTATTCAAACTAAAGCTTCTTGTTCATGCTCTAATGTTTGCTCTAGATGAACTTTTTCTTGGCTAAGCGGGGATAACTCGGAATAGATCATTTGTCGTTCTTCTTCTTGCCCATATAACGCCCATTTTTTTTTTTTTTTTTTTAGCTTGAATTTTTTTTAAAGAGTATTTATTGCATATTCTTCTTCTTGTTCAGCCTTGGCTTGTATGTTAACGCTAACTTCTCAGACGTATTTGTTTTCCTGCTATAAACTTTTGATTATAAATTTGTAAGTTTCAACTTCTATTTTTCAAAACTTTATTCACTTGCGGAAAAGAATCTACGTTCCTAAAACTGTGCTTTGGTCAAGGTAAGACAAATTTAAATCAAAATTTAATTATACTTATATCATATAAATAATTGCAACTCTCACTTCCCTTAAAATAAATAAAAACTTGTGAAAAAACACACATAAAATGATGCTTACAACAAGGCAATATCGATTCGACTGAAAATTTATTCAGTATTCATCAGTCAAAGCATATCGTCTCCCAAAAAAGTGGAAACTGAAATTCCATCGTATCTTGTTATAAGTATCATTTTATGTGTGTTTTTTCACAAAGTTGTTATTTATTTTAACGTTTAACACTAGTATTTTGATTTTTTTCCACTCTCTTCCTTTTTTGGAAAGTATTTAACAGTTACAGTAACAAATAGGAGGAGCGAGAAACAAAACTACAAGTCTTAAAAATGAAAACAGAAATACCAGGAATAAGAAATATTTTGCAAATTTTAATTATTCGACTCATAGTATACAGATTGTAGACTAAATTTTACCCTTGAAGATCATATCAACCCAAAAATTCGTAACAGTATCATAAGAGTTTTTTGTTTTGAAGTTAAATCTGTCTGTACTTACGGCTGTTTATACTACCTGTAACCCATGGATGCTCAGGGTCAGGATATCCAATGAAAAATTCAGAGCTTGATTTGCTTAATTGCATAAGGTTCAATAAGTAAGGTGAAATATTATTTACTGAACCAAAGACAGTCTAATATATCTATGAGTAAAAATTTTCCGTATTTCAATGTGTAGAAAATTTATAATAAAAAATTTTTTGTAAAATATTTTAATTGGTCATGGTAATTTTAAATACATGCGTGGATTGAATGTCCAGTGCTATCAGTCCAAATATTCAGTTTTTGAAGAACTGAGATTTAAAATTCACACAGTTATAGTACTTAAATTATTTATGATCTAAAAATATTTTTTGTAAACTTTTACGCCATAAGACCATCAAAATCTTTTTCAAGCTCAATGTTCATTTGTTCGTCTGTTTCTTTGAATTAAGAAACACAAAATGGCATCTCTATGAAAAAATTATTGACTTCAGATCTACATCACTTGGTTAATTGACCTGGCTAATGTTAATAATCTGTCGTATGACACCTTTATAATTACAAAAGATTAGAAACTAAAATTACTACTATTATTAAGTCTAACTCTTAAATGCACTGAGGCGACTAAGTATTATGCTGTCACAAAATTCACTTATTAACATTTAAAAGATATGATAACTAGTGGCCGGAATTTTACGGATTAAAACATGACATTGATACTCTGTATCAACTCTATAAATGATGAAATCAATTTTAAGGGTTGTATTTATTAAGGCGTCAAATCTTATTCCAGTGCGGGGCTGATATTTGCAATGTATTCTGATTACAATGGATTTTACGACGAATTATGGTTAACTATGATACTTGCAAGAATATAACGGGCTTAGGTGTCGGAGTTGGGATGTTATCTCCTCCTGTATACATACACTTCGCATTTCTCCTCGTCGTTTATATAACGTCATTTGCATCAGTTTACATTTGTACAACAGTGTTAACAGGCGATTCTGCCATGCGTTTCAACTAATTAATATGAAAGGATACGGACAAATGTGTGTGCTACTGCAGTGAAGTAATAATAGTGACGTACAAACTCATGAAATGATATGGATTTTTACTTTTAATGAAATATTTTTGACATAAAAGGCATTTTACTGAACAACATGACCAATGTAAAAGTTGCCAAATGTTTCAGATGCTATTTGAGATCCAGAGATTTTTAATACTCTATTGGAACATCTAAGAATACACAATTGCTAAACATTAGTTGTTTTGATTGTTTAAAGTGCATTTATTGTTATGACGCTGATATTTCAAAGAAAATTAATACATTTTATCAACATTTATATACCAAACTAGAAGTCAAGGTCCGTTGCAGAGACAATTACAACGGGCGCTAGAAAAAACATTTGACAAAAATATGTCTACATTCAACATTTTTAATCGTTGTCCGCTTAAAATAAATCATTTCATATTCAATTTTTATTACATACCCAAATAAAATTGCATATTCTTCTACAGACGTGTGAAAACTTTTCATATTCGAACGATTTCGTTCGCTGGGAACATCCCGTCTTATATGAATGTTTTATGCAGAGGAAATCATTTAATTTGTGAAAAAAAGAACTGGGTAAGTTAAAATAGAAAAACTATTTGAACGAATTGGGATCACAGTTTACCTTCCAAAGCCTGATAACTATGACTTCAGTATGACGTAAGTGTCACTTGCTACTCTTAATTTTGTCACGCAAATGATACCATTTTACTACTGAAAGAGACTGGAAATTAGGCTTTTATATGAAAAATTATTTGAGAATACGTTTTCTGATTGTCGTTTTTAAGTGTAATAGGTTTTTGAAAAGCAGTTATGTGATTGGAATTGAGTGTAATTTTGGCAGCATCTCAGTTTAAAAAGAAGTTACTGGAAAAGTCTAAAAAAAGGATGCAACGTCTTATGTGACGTCACGTCCGCTTGAAGACCTATAAATGAAAGAGTCGTTCTCACTGTCGAGTTACTGCGTCATGCACTGCGAATATTTTTTAGATATAGTGCTTTTTTTCGTCGAATAAAGTGTTATTTTCGTTTCTTTCGAGCTTGTCGAACTATTTAACATAGACATACTACCATATTTTTGTAATATTATTTTGCCCCCTTAAGTGCGAGAACTTGCCGTGTAGGTTTTCGCCACTATGAAGGCACGAAGTGTTGGTCATTTCATTATGGGGGTGACCAGTAGGCATCCAGTGTTATCCACAATGAGGGATGGATAAATTCATAACCGAACCCAAATCAAAATTGCAACCCGAGCACATAATCGTACAGAGTGGTGCGCTAACCCCATGCACAAAGGCCATTTTTTTTAAACCGTCAATTGGAGATTAGAATAAGTAATAAATAACTCCTATTTCTTGTTTTTTATGCGAATTTATGTTGTTATAAACAAATGCAATCAAAATGACCTCATTTAAAAGTTTAAACTCTGCATTTGACAAAGTAGCGAGCTACTAACACAGAGTACTCTTAAAAATAAAATCTGCACGGAGAAGATCATAAGCAACTACAAAAATGACTTAATATCAGAAACATGTCGAAATTGTGCCCAGAAACTAAGAAGCAAATATGTAAAAAATCTTTCCTTAATTGGCTTTTGAAAAGTATGAAATTGCCTGTATAAAGATAACTATTTTGGCTTTTAATACAAAAAATGTCGCACAAGGAATGCAAATACTAAAAAAATTCAGAACTTTTAAAAAACAATCTGCAGCTCGAAAATCGATCTGTGTACTACTGATTTATATTTTTTTGCGATTATTATTGGCATTTAAAAGAACGTGTTATTTGTTTTGCTCAGCAATTGCTTTAATAGGACGTTTAAAAAGTTCAACTGTTGCTGGAAGGAAAGAATTTTCGAACATGTAAAAATTTGTACTTAATTTTTTTATTAAAACAAATAATTATAATTGCTTTATAGTTAATGGATGTTCAAGTAAACATCCTTTTACCTTTTTAGCCTCTTTTTTTATAATTCCTTTCCTCCCACTCAAAAAGTGTTTGAGCATAGTAAAATACGTTGTTTCGGTCGCAAAAATGCTGCATTGGATTTCGAAAAATGTAATCATTAAAAAGTATGATGTCCCAGATATATATTTATGATTTTGAGAATTGATTAATAAATTTCTGCTCAAAATCAACATAATTCTAATTTCACCTATATTTAAACATTGATACAGTTTTCTATGTTTGTTGTTGTGTTGTTAGGCAAAGAAAGGAATGCCTTGTGCGGAGACATTTTTAAGGATTCTGACGCGCATTTGCGATCCCCCCCCCCCGGAGAAAACTGTCCAAAACTTCAGATCGTCAGAACAACAGCCGCGCAGTTGGCTAAAACCCTGAATTTTCACATTTAGGCCATTCCCCAATGTTCAGTGTCTTATTTACGCGGTCATTGGTCCGAAAGTTTTTCTGTAACTGACGCAATGAAGTACTCCTAAGAGAGTATGAATTAATAAGAGGAGACAGTGAGACTGTTAACGAGACAAGTCAAGCAGTAAGGTTGAAAGCACTAGCTTTGATTGTTAATATAAACTTGTAGAACAATATTGACAGCGCAATTCCAAGTCCAAGTCTCCGAGCAGATCCATATACCGATCCACAATGTAGAATATAATACATTTCTCTATACAAACAATTTTAACCCCCCTCTGAGGCCTATGCCCGATAGAGATGAGACGGGCTCAGCCCCAGCCCGAAAGCCCGAGCCCGAGCCTGGGCCCGAACCGGGCTCGGGCTCAGTAATTCACAATTGCGTTCGGGCTCGGGCTCGTGCAAAATTTCTATTTTATTGAACATACTCCCTGAAACAGATTTTAAAAAAGTGATTCATATGGAAAATAAAAGTACTTATAAAAGAAATCACTCGACTTTCCGAACACTTACGATTAACCCATTTGTGTCTGGATATTTTTGCGACTTTCTTCGATTTTTACTGATAACAGAAATAATAGATCAATTTCTGATGTCAACTTCTTGAACAAGGGATGATTTCTTTTAAAATCATTATGCATAAAAATCGAAATATCAACATACTACTGGGTCATGTTAAAATATTTTGTAGAGTTGAGACTCAATACTCATGAATAAAGGCTAGGAAAAATAAATAACGTTTTCGACTAATAGCGAAAATGCCGTCCCAATAAAAGGACACTAGGCATAAATGGGTTAAGATCATGACCAAGCATTTAAATAAATTTTAATCGATGAATATTTCCCACATATATACCAAATTGAAACTCAATCGAATGCACCGTTTAAACGCTTGCGCACTTTCAAGATTTTCTCCCCATATGCCATTATGCCATAATAAAAGAAATCTTTCTCGTAGCCCTGTAGAAAAACTATACGTCCAAGACACACCAAAATCAATATCGGTCTTAAGATGGTGATTTATAACATATATACCCAATTTGAGCTCAATCGAATGTACCGTTTAAACGCTAGCGCACTTTCAAGAAATCCCCCCCCATAAGCCATAATGTAAAAGAAATCTTTGTCGTAGCCCTGTAGGAAAAGCCCTATATACACCGAAATCAATACCGGTCTTGCGACGGTGGTTTTTGACATATATACCCAGTTTGAGCTCAATCGAATGCCCCGTTTAGGAGCTATCGTGTTCACTGACATACACACAAACGCACACACACACATACATACATCTCATAAAAATAGCATGAATTTATTCAGAAGATCTCAAAACGTGTAAATACATTAAAATCTCGAAGTCGCATTTTTTCATGATTACAATACTTTTCTTACATGATACATGTTCGGAAAGTAAAAATAGCGGCACGGGTGCCTAGAAGGCGCGTGAAGCTCTTTGGGTATTTCAGAACGGCGGCTTATTATTGCTTAGTGAGTCATGAGATCCGACATTATTTCATAAACATAGATATAAAGAATTAGAAAGTGCATTAAATATTTGCAACAATATTTGTCTTTAATTTGCACAAATTTATTTGCAAAATTTATTTACTTCTTTGAATTTCATTTAATTTTATTTTATTTATCTTTAGCTGAAATTTCGGGCTCGGGCTCCGACTTAAATAATATTGCTCGGGCTCGGGCGGGCTCGGATTAAAAGTCTTCAGGCTCGGGCTTCAAAAACGGAGCCCGAACTCATCTCTAATGCCCGATAGTCTCATTGGCTTAGAACTCAACTTTTAACTCTCAGAGCTATAAAAGTGCCGACTGTATACGTTTGTTGTCTTTTCAAATACTATCTACCAACCTTTTAGCTAAAAAAAAAAAGTATAATTTCCAGCTGAAAGCGAAATTAAGTATTTATAGAAAATAACTAGAATTATATAGAGAGAGAAGCAATTTATGAGATTCCTGTAGCCATACTTGCTGTATTTTAACAAATTTTTCAAAGATATTTTTTATTTACAAATAAAACCTTATTTTCAGGTATTTGTACAATATTTAGGTAAGTTTTATTGAGTAAGTCTGCACAATTTTATGTTAAAATTTTTTTTCTCTTATGTGGAATTTTTTCCCACTTTAGAACATGCTTTTAAAAATAATTTTTATCAAATGTTAACTCTCAGAACATTTATATCTTTCTTCATTACGACTAAAAATAGTTTATAATTTAAAAAAAAGTTTAAAAAATAAGAAAATCTGAAACACGTTCAGATTTTAAACAAGCACTGAAGTGCTATATAATCAAAGCGTATCATAATTCATGCGTCCTCCCTATTTTTCTTCCCTAATTCCATTAAGTGGGAAAGTGCACCATTATTCAGGAGTGTGCACTTCTGAATAATATTACACATTATATATTACTCAGGAGTGTTAGTATTCGTATTTTTCTCCCTTGTTCCATAAAATCCCCATCTTTGGAATCGAAAAGTATTTTAAAATCACCTACTAAAGCTGTTTTACAATCTTCGGCAAGCATATTCCAACTATACTTCACCCAATTTAAATACTATTACGTATCTACATCATAATCCATAAGTGTGCCGTCTTAATCTTTCTTGACTCTCATCAAGGTGGTGATAATTAAACGTATGCAGTTACCACGACGATTATTTGTATTTATGTGGGAACCGTAGTTTAGAATTAAAATGGAGATTTGGAACAACATGTATAGCATTCCATTATTTATTTGCTTATTTTGGGTTGCAAATTAATGTAGTTTTAATAATTAGGTGTCTTCGGATTCTTTAACTGGGGCGTTTATCGCTAATTTGTTCACTTTAGTTTTCATCTAGTTCTTTTGGGAGCATTGAAACTTGTGCATAACTCCTAGAGACCCATGATTGCAAAGCTTGCCAAAGTGCAGAGACCTTTTTAGGTTAGCAGGAGGAGGGCACTGAAATAGGAATCAGCTCTTTCTTGCCCCATAAACACAACTTTGGAATCAAAATCTATCTTAAAATCGCCTACTGAAGCTGTTTTACAATCTTCGTCAAGCATATTCCAACTATACTTCACCATTTTAAATACTGTTTGGTAAATGGGCATCATAATCCACGAATGTGTCGTGTTTGTCTTTCTTGTTCCATAAAACAAATATTTGGAATTGAAATCTATATTAAAATCGCCTACTAACACTATTTTACAATCTTCGCGAGGCATATTGACACTATACTTTTCTAGTTTCCAGCCAAATTCGGAAGGTATCGCCAAGCATAGTTCGGGTTTGAAGTAATTTTTTGGCAGCAAACTTGGCGATCAATTATCGAAAATTGAAAACATTGGTCGATATTCAATATTTTAATCCCCCTCCCCACCTCTGCGTTATCTGGCAACAGATTTGAAAAGATCTTCACTGTGACAGTTCATATTTCCAGAACCTGTCTACAAATCATGTCTACAAAGTCGCGTAGACAAAGATCTGCGACAGAACGAAATAGCAGCCTAGTGCTAATAAATATCTTCAAAGTATTTCCTAAAATATCATGAAAAGTGCCAAAAACCTTCGTACCTCACAGTGTTAAACGAACAAGCAATCTTTACAATGCTTCCCAAACAGATGAAAAAGAGACTTCTCTTGGCGGCATTGGCAACATTACGACTGATCTGTCTTCACAATAACTGGGAAGTCAAAATTTCTACTGAGAGATAATCTATTTGATTCTTTCATTACCTTTTTCTAAAAGTAATCAGTTAGGGTATAGATATTGTTTCGGTTTTTTCGGTTGATCTGTCCTTCAAGGGTATTACATGTAGTCTAAAATTTGTATTCTACGCTTCAAATAATTAAAATTAGCATTTTGTTACATGAAAATCGGTTAATTAGAACCCGAGATATTGAGTTTTGGGGTTGTCATAGTTTAACATAGGGTTCTGTAGAGAAACATTGGCGGTATCGCTTAGCTGACTTCAATTTTAGAGACTTATTTTTGGCGAATTATCGCCAATTATTAAATTTGGCGAATTTTCGTCAAGAATCGCCAACCTTAGAGAAATTTGGCGCGATTTTATTAATGGGCCAGTAATTTTTGCTTCCCTTCATTAGTATTATGCAAAAGCCTAGAATTACACAATTGTATTTCTGTTACGCAATCAAGGTTCATGATTGTTTAAGATTTTTCTGGAAATGGAGTCTCGCCCTACTAGCAATTTTGATCGGGCTACCACCGGCCACGTAGCCGGCCGATGATGGCCCGAGCAAAATTGCTAGTAGGGGAGGAATTGTTAGACATTTCGGACGGACTATATAAGGAGGGGCAGATCACGCCCAGGAGTTCATTTCAATTGAGCTGTTGTGAGCAGAGATTGATTCTTCTGAGATCATATACCTCTGTATTGTGTGCTTTTGTATGCGACTTTTTGCTTGTTTTAACAAGCTTGTTTTTGAAAGCTGTTTGTGAATTCTTCATTGTTGGATCCTGAAGAACTGCTGTTAATTTTTCTCCATAATTTCTACTGAATTTAGTCCGTAGAAGAATTGTATTGTGTATGAAGTACAGCATCTGAGAATTCTGTGTTTAGCTGACTCTTAAAATCGTGTTATTGCTTATGAATTCCTGTGAGTTGTGTGCATCAGATTGTTCGTCGAAGTTCTAGAATCAATAAAATTTGTGCTTCGACTGTCAACTGGACGGTTCACTTGAACTTTTCTTTTACACTGAAAGAAATGATTACAGAATAACGTGTAGGTAAACGTAACGCCACACGTTGTTCCGTAGGCTGTGCCAATTTGCTGTAAAATGTTCTTCGTGATCGGCTTATCAACGTCATTACGTCATTTTGCGAGTGGATTTATAACGCACAGTGCTGTATTATTTTACAGCAACACGTGTGGGTAAACGTAACGCCGACACGTTATGCTGTAGACTGTGCCAGTTGCCATACAATCATTACCATAGGTTTTTCGTGATTGGCTTATCAATGTCATTAAATCATTTTTTAGTGATTTATAACACTCAGTGCTGTATTATTTTAGAGCAGTATCCGTGGTAAAAATACAGGCATTTCTTGCAGTGTACACTGGACTTAAGGGCTAAGAACCCTTAAACTAAGCAGCGTTTTCTGAAACAATATTTATGTTTTTAATACATTCCAGATATTAGTTATGCGTATAGTTCCTATAACACTACCGACCAGTAAATGAACACTTCAGCACAATTTTTTTTAATCATAATATATTTTCTAAATGTAGCTTTTGGCATTTATCATATTATCACTGAGCACAATTTTTACTACACGTAATTTATGTAGGGGAAAAAAAATAGAAGAGCTCAGCTTTTAAGCTATTTTTTTTTTGGGGGGGGGTCAAGTAAAAGTGTTACAGTAGTCCTGTAAAGGAGAGAATTTGAAATTGTATTGTTCCTTACTGGAATTACATAATATTCCCAGGAAAGGAACATAATGCAAAACACATCGGTAAATTTTTCATGAGAAGGGTATGTGACCAGGAAAATCAATAAAGCGTGAAGTAGCTTGCAATTGCTTGGACCACAGTTACTGTTGCCAATCAATTGTCAAAAAACTCTTCAAACCTTATTATAAAAATATGTACAAAATGTTTATTCATTCCCTTGTCGGTTTACATTATATGGAAAAGATAACTGTACCTAGCTGAAAATCGCTTAAACTTGTAAGAAAATAAATGCTGCCTCTTGCTAATATTTATGTTCTTTGTCTTTTGTTCTTCTCTCGTGCGAATAGGCGTAAATATTAAATTAAGTGTTTTGCATCAAAAACAATCTTCTGCAAAATCGTATTCTGCTCTGTAAAGGCTATCTGAAATGAAGGCTATGGAAAATAGGAAGAACAAGACGATTAAAAGACAGTACGATAAAAAAAGTATTACATTATGTTTCAATCTTTATTTTCTCGTACGAAAAATTATTAAATAATGGAAAAGTCAGTGAAAAGTTTTTATCCATTTATATTTTTATTTCCTGAATCAACATCCCTTCTCCTGCCACTGTCAGCTTATCAACCTCAATATCCGAGATTTATTTTGAAATACAACGAATAAATAAATCTCTCTCACAGGAATCAATTTTACGGAATTCATTTCACCTTTATTTCAACATCCCACGCAGAGTATTATCCTAAATATCTGTAGGGTCAGTTGCCTAGAGTCTTAAAATTTATTATGTCTCTATCTACCTACTTATCTCTCTTTCTTTATATACATAAATGCGTGGTTCGTTAAAATGAGAAAATCAAAAGACGGTGTTCCAAAGCATCTCTCATACATTTCCTAGCATGAAAAATAAATCGCAATTACGCATAAACAATGATTTTGTAAACATTGATTATAACAACATTTTGTTATTTTGAGCCATCTTCCCTATAAAAAAACGCTTGGTTCGATATGTTTGTTTACTTACTGTTTACTAATTATTATTATTTTTTTATGTGTTACACTGTGCAAGACTTTCGAAGTTGTGATTTAAATTTTCAGCTATTTATTACACACATCCACATTTTTTCATTTAAATGCCGAGTGTAGCCGAAGGCGAAGCGAGGTGTTATGATTGAATCTTGCGACTTAAGTACACTTGCTCCTCAAGAGACCGCTCATGAAATCTTGACCAAATTCGGCATAGTAATAGCGGCTTTAGCGCAGAGTTGGGCAGTATCGCAGAACATGTGTCATATAAACCATAATTGGTCTCTTTTTAAACTTAATTGATGGGCATCTGGCTAAGATATTCATTTTCACAACATGCTGCAACGACCTGTCAATTTCTTGGTGTCTCTACAGTGAATTCCCCCTATGTCTACGATATATCACGTTAGGGTTTTAGTTATAAATCTCTTGTCAAATTGGTAATTAGAGGATGGTGTAGCGGAATGCCGCGAAAATACTCATGGTAAAATTCCTGAACTTGGCGCGATACTCCCGCTTTTTGTATTTTCTTTAACATACGCATGTAATCCAGACGTAGAAAATCTCCTGTAGATAGTGTTACTAAACTGCAATGTTGTTTTCACGCATCGATGGGTGTTGCAGAAAAGTGAGTTGTACAGTCATTGTCGCAAGTACAAAATGAAATGAGTATGTGACCCCTTGACCTTGACGACAAACTTGGCGACCATTTTGGCGGCTTGATGAGAAATTTGGAGACTTTGGCGACGAAAAAGAAAGTTCTAATGTAATTTTGGTTCTATTTCAATTAGGAAAGGAAATACTGGAACAATCTAGAAAAAGGATGTTATGTTACATGTTTCATGACGTCACTTCCGCGTGGAAATCGCCCTGGTATCACTGTCAAGTTAGTGTGTGATAGGACTGCTGCTATTGAGAACAAGGTGATACGATTGGAATTGCCGTTTGAATAGTGCTGTTTTTGTGATATTTTAATAAAATGTTATTTTCGATTTTTTCAAGCTTGTTGGACTATTTTAGCAAACACCCTGTGGTGGAGTAAACGGGCCAGTCATGGGAATTTGATTTTTTTTTTTTTTAAGAGAATTTTTTGAAGACACCGATGTTGTTCCCACGGAAAGACCACACAGGTGGCCAATAAATTAGAAGAGGCGCCAGTTAGGACACATTTCCGACACTATGAGCACAAGGGACTGTCAGCGATAAAATATTTATGGCAGACGGGAAAATATTTATGACAGAACGCAATTTGGAGGGGCACATAACCCCACCTACAGGCCATGCCGTGATTCTGCAGAAGGCGGAGATTGTCCTTCTATGTCAACAAATCGGAACCATCGGCCTATGAGGAGAAGGGGATACGAAAAAAAGCCCCTTAAGAAAAAAAGAGAGAGAGCCAGAGAGAACGAAGAAGTGAAGGGGTATTCATTCTAAAAGAGAGAGTGAGAGAAGTGTGACGTAATCTGGAGATGACAGGGAGAAATACCAGCACGGTATGATATAGATGTGCTGATCCTGGGAGAAAGTCGCCGAACTCCAGCTCCCAAAATCCCGCCTGAAGGGTGAATATACGACTTTTTTGCATTTCCCGTGAAAATGCCCCTAGAATACTTTGTTAAATATCGTCCCTAAGAACCACATCTCCCCCAGATTATTTTTACTCCAGACTATATTTTTCTGTTGATATATTAGAGTATTTCATATTGAAAAAATAATATTTAATCCTCCTAAAATAAAAATATGTTGTTTTCGGACTTCAAAACCATTAGCTTTATTTCAGTGTCTTGTGTGTATTTCTTTATTTTTTATTTTTTTATTTTTTTAAAGATCTATTACAGGAGTACTTGCCGGTTAGGCTATTATAGGCACAATCGCACTTGACGATCATTTTCGGCCTTATCAATTACTAAATTTTAATGAATTCAAAATTGCATAAACATACCACGACACACCCACTACCGGATTTCGTAACAATATTGTACATAGTTTTTTACTGTAAATAAAATTACTCAATTGATGTTTGGTCCCAATCGGGAACTCAATTGGTTTCCGATTCAAAAAATACTTATTCAGCACTCGAACCCCACATGTACACATATGAAATAGATTTTAAATGCATTTGTATCTTGTATTTTGTATTTTCACCATTAAAAAGCGAAGTACTTTGAAATACATTTTCAATGTATCTTCTATTTTTCAGAATGCTGAAAATTCATTTTTATTCTGACGTTAAATTAATCTTAAAGGCACATATTACTCGGATTGAGATGTTCGAGTGAAAATGATAAAATTGCTGGTATTCAGTTTCCTCTTCACATAACACCGGTCAACAACAACAACAAAAAAAAAAAAAAAAAAAAAAAAAAAAGAAAAAGAAAAAAAGAAAAAAAAAAAGAAAAAGAAAAAAAGAAAAAAAAAAAGGTTTTTGTTCTCATGCTTAAATTCTGATTCTAGACATTGAAAAACACTTAAATTTTCATTTTTAGCTCTTAAAGTTTTTGTCTGATTTACGTCCATAAGTATATTTTAATTTATTTCATAAACGAAAGATGGCAGCACTTTGATTAACCTGAAAGTAAACTGTATTATTATTTGTAACTCTGTAGTATTGCTTGTAGTATTATTTGTAGTATTATTTGTAATATTATTAATTGTTTGTATTATTATTTGCTCATACGAACATAAAAGAAATACGAAAAATATTCTCTTTCAGACATCGATTTCTTATTATTTTACATTTATTTGTTATTGTTCATCACAAATCTTGAATAAAAAAGACTTTTATATCCAGCAAAAACATTTTTGATCATAATTTAGAGTGGAATTATAAAAAAAAATATAAAAATCAGTGATTTTTGCTAAAAAATTGAACAATTGCTTTAATTTCTACAAAAGTAAACTTTCATTTAAAAAAAAATTATTTTCCTTAGTTTTGGCGTAGGAGAAACTAAAATTTAACATGTAGAAGTCAGACCCAAAAATCGTGTTCACCGGTGTAATGTATACTAACTTATGAGCTGTAACTTGTAAGGATGTTTTAAATGCAATAATGCAGATTAATGTAAAAAACAATGAAAGTTAATTTGATGCTCTACCAGCAATTGAGCGTTGGTTTAACACAGGACCTCTCATGCTGCGGCACATTCATGGTATCAAGCAAAATAAAAGAATGTAACAAATGTAAGGAATTTTTATTAAAATTGTATTGATTAATATTCTCCTAAAATTTCATACCTACTACTGGAAAAACGGCAAGTTTTTGGTTCTCGTTTGTCGCTGTTATGTTATGTACTTAAAGCATTTTCAATGCATTTAATATACAGGGTGGTGACAGGTGGTGAGAAGCTTTAATTATTTATCTATTAGCGATAAATGGGCAATGTAACTTGAAAAAACGTTCAAAAATTAGGCTGGAAATAAGACAAAATTAAGAAAAATTTCCTGTCGTTAATTTTCAAAAAGTTACACTTTTTAAATTTGTGTTCGACCCCCGTACACAAAAATTCCCAGTCAGCAAAAGTGGCCCCATACACTGATAAAGTAATGTACGAAATTTGAGAACTATATTGATGAAGTTGAGATATGAAGGTTAAAAGTATGCTGACTTAAACCACTTTCCAATGATTCTCGAAGAGAAGAAATCATGTCTGATGATCACTTTTCAGGGTTCGTACAGAAATTACGAAAGAAAATCATTTTTTCTCACTCTAGTATCAAGCGTTTACATTCAAATTCATGTTATATTCAAATTAATGTATTTACAAATGAGATGTTCGAAATATCCGCCGTGCATATCGACGCAGGGTTGAGCGCGCCGTGGAATGGATGACGTCGCATGCGACGTCATCCATTCCACGGCGCGCTCAACCCTGCGTCGATATGCACGGCGGATATTTCGAACATCTCATTTGTAAATACTGCTGTTGATGTGTTAAATAAAGTGTTTTTTCCCTTGCACAGGATGTGATGTCATACTTTGCCTTTCGTACTTTTCTCGAAAATTATGGTTCGTACAGAATGAAGATTCTGACTGTGTAGAGTATCAGAGGTATTTATGAGACACCTTGCACAAGATATGTAAACACTGTCATTAGTAATACTACTGCATATGTAAAATTAAGGCACTTGTATTGGAATGTGCTAAATAATGGATGCTTTTGTCTAGATTTATGTTTCTTGTGCAACACACTTTCTCGTGCCAGTGATAGTCGTATTTGCAACTTCAAAATGCACTACACAGCTCACTTTGAAAAATAATGTGGAAGCAAATTCCACCCATGAATCAGTTATAAGAAATCCTTCCACATTTCAGCATACCACGCAAAGTGTTTTACGGAAAGAACAAAGATCAAATGACTTATGTGAGATTTTGGAGTAAATGAAAATTTCATGTTATAATCTTATCAAGCGGTTAAAATGCTTAGGAGTACAAATATATATTCGATGTCACGTCTATTGTTCCCCTCCCCTGTTTCAACAAATGATATTGCAAACTCTTTCGCAACGAATGTTTGAATGCCCAGCATGAATTTTTAGAATTTGTTCCGAGCGTTACTGGGAGACATTGGATTATAGTAGAAATATATTTTTGTCGAGCGTGGTATTGGTTTGTTTGGAATGCATTGATAGGGTGTTTTCTGTCTTACAGCGTTAGATTACACTAAGCCATTCATTCTCCTCTATGTCTAGTAAACTTATTTCTGCATTACTAGTGGTGTCATTTTCTCAAAATAGAAATATACAGAAAGTGCTTCGAATACAAATATAGAACACTAGACTTATTATTAATGGAAAAGCAACTAAACAAGCTTTGGCTTGATACTGCAGCGGTATTGTTTTGTATTTAACTTTTATCCCAGATTCAGTAAAATAGATACATTCATTTTAATGTGTTAAAATATCTTCAAACTTATGTTCAAGAATCTATGCAATTGATTACATTATTAAAAGTAATTCCAATTCCATTAAATAAGATATCAATTATTTACGATTATGAATAGACATATATGTTTTTATATTTACTGTTTCACGCTAAATACTGTAACGCAAGAGATTCTTTTTTGAGGAGCTTGTGTGCATTGCTTTCTTCACAAAAATAAAATAGATATCTGCAAGTTTTCTGAAGAAAAGAATACTCTAAACAATATTTTTTAACTGAAAAACAGCATTTATTGAAGGGGAAATAAGGTTTTATAACATCAATGCAAAGATTAATCTTCCTGATATTTTGAATCTTTAAAAGATTGTTATCGAAAACAGTTCATTGTTGTTAAATTTACCGTACTTAAAATAAATATATTTTTCCGCTTTGTGCATGATGGTTTAGAATTCACAAATTAGCAGTAGTTTTGTGGAAGAAAATATTTACTAGACAAACATAATTTTAAAAGAAACTTTCGAAAGATTGTTATGATTTCTTTGGAAAAAGCACATGGTTATTTATTAAATTATTTAAAAATTAAATTATATAATACATCGTATGCATGGCTTAACATTTAAATAATGCATGTTTTACTTTAAGAATTTTCAGATTTTCAGGGGACTTTTTTGTATGTTTTAATAGAGTGCGACAAAAGGCTTTATAAGTGATTTATGTTTTTCATGCTATTATCGAAAGAGTTAATAAATCAATCTACTTGAAATACGTATTTCATAGAAATAATTTATGATATTAACTTTCTCTATAATAATTATCTTACAAACCATAGCAACCGGTTTATAATGTTTTAACTGTTCAAAATGTTAACTGTTTTTACTACAAGATTAGAATCTAGACTAGACCATACAGTTGTATCGCAGCTAGAAAAAGTTTGGGAAAAAAGTGCACCAATTCTGAGCGTATTTGCCACCCCTGTTTATGCATAAAAAGTGCAAACTAAATTGTGCACAAAAAGTGCACTAATTGATTAGTATGTGGGGATCTAGACTGAAAAATAGAGGAGATGTGGTTGATTGATTTTCATGAATAACGATGGACTATGACATTACGAGTGGAGTACTGTTCTTGACTACTGTCATACCTACCTCCCTTTAATCAATTTTAATTAATTATTAACATTTATTAATTTTGGTGCTGCCATCTACTATTATACATAAGAACTTCAAGTTATTCTAAAACTGCGTTCCTCTAGTATTCGGGGTCTGGGGTTCAAACAGTGGACCCAAAACGTGAAAAACCTGAGTGCAAACCACCAAAGGCCGGGAAGTGATTATATTGTTTCAGTTTGGGAATGGGAACTTTTATGTATCTAAGTAAATAAAATTAGACTGTGTCTGTACATGACTTGGCATTCAAAATTTTTACGATTTCTATCCGTTTTAATCACCTGGGACTCCAGTACGACCGTCAAAAAAAAGATTGTCTGTCAGTCGTTCTGTCATTCGGTACGGGACGCTTTTTTTTTATTCGCGCATCACGCAAAACTGACTGAAGCGAATAAAATAAAATCTGTTGACATGATAGGTGCTCGGTCAACTTAAACTATAGGAGTCGAATTTAAAAAAAAAATGATTAGATTTTGAGATTTTTCGAAAATTCTTTCAAACTGCGTAAATTTTTGTTCGCACATCACATGATAACGACTAAAGCAAAAGAAATAGTAATTTAGTGACATGATAGGTGATCACTCGCTTTGTATTTTTAAACATTTTTTATTATATTTTGAGATTTTTGCGAAAATCATTTCGAACTGCGTAAATTTTTATTTGCGCATCACGTAATAACGACTTAAGCGAATAAACAAAATTTAGTGACATGATAGGTGGTCATACAGCTTAAACCATGCCCGTAGAGTTTTTTTTTAATTTGGATTAGATTTTGAGATCTTGCGGAGATTTATTCAAAATGTGTTAATCCCATACAGAAAATGTTTGCACTTTTTTCGCAAGAAGTTATAAATTGTACATAATTTGCGAATAAAAAGTGAATATTTTTGAATACGTTGAAAAGTATACACTTTTTGTGCACTGTTTTTGACAGTATGGAATATGCACTTTTTAGTACTCATAAAAAATGCATATAATTTTCACAAAATGTGTACACTTTTCAAAGTATTCAAACACATCCACTTTTAATGCACGAATTGCGCAAAATCTGTACTTTTTTGCAAAGAAAAAAAAATGCAAACATTTTCTAGCTGGCATAATTTACCAAAAAATATATGAAGCTTCTTATTAATCTTATTTTTTAAAAAATAATAATAGAACTTGTAGTTACCCCCAACATTAAAGCTAGGTAATTATTTTCCTAAACAGCAACAGTTTTATGAACTGCTGGTGTTACATTATAACTGTTTGAATATCTTTTCAACTGTGTGGATATTTCATACCATAAAAAGATGCTATTATTTTTCGATTACAAAACACTTTCCAACACAATCTCATTTGCACATGTGGTACTCATAAACTAATGGTTAAATTGTCTGTTCCCGTCGTCTGAAGTGAACCGACGAGACCAGCTCGTCGTTGCTTCCAAACTTGCTTCATTGTGTGCTCAAACTGTGACTCTACGTTTGAGCAAGCCTACAAAGCACATTGTAAAAGAACTATTAATTCTGCATATGGTACCACTAAAGTACAAAAATCAGTTATTCTACAAATTATCTAGGTTAATATGCAGATTAACCAAAGTGATCCGTTAAAGCGCCAATTCTCATATTACTTAGGTTGCGAATTACTATCCTACTAGTTAATATGAAAATTACTTAAATAATCCCAGATATTATTAACAGTCGTATCCTACAGCGATAAGGGAGTGAAGAATATATATTTTGTATGGTTAAAAATTCCTCATGGGGGGCTATCACCCCCCTAGCCCCCCCATTGGCTACGCCACTGACGTGAATATATGTGGTTATGGGGCCCGGCCCCCCCAATAATTTTGAATACTTCACGCTTATGGTAGACACTATCTCAAATAAGGAATAATTACAGTTCCGATACAGTGCCGATGAATAATCGGCACTTTTACTTCGAAAGCAGTTTGAAATTTTTGTATTTTAATGAACATTACTTTCAAAATTTTAAAGCCCTCGATTCCATAATTTTTAGCAAATTCTTCGGCTTTCAAGCTTAGTGCTGCACAGTGGCAGATCCAGAAAAAAATTCTGGAGGGGGCACAAAACATTTTTTGTCGCATTTTCTTATGCATATCACTAGAATTAACAAAACAAGTAAATTTTCTATAGTGTAAATTCAGCTCATCTGGGGGGGGTAGGGGCACGTGCCCCTGTGTCCCCTCCCCCCTCTGGATCCGTCAATGGTATCGCACGTGATATTGGGGAATTTTTAAGTCTTGCGGCCTTGAATCATTCCAAGAGAGCTGCTTCGAACATCTTCTGCTTTTCCAATTCGTTTGCCTTTAATTAATCGTGTTTCTATACAATGCATGATCATCTAAGATTTTACTCCTTTGTTTCAACAGGCGACATATTTGACTGAGGTATTCCCAATTTTCAAAGATGCTTCTCTGCGATTGCATTTCGGCAGAACATCAAATTTTTAAGCAGTTCATGTTTTTCAGTCAAGCTAAAAATCCTTACGCTTTGCCACCGAATTCACAAAGAAGGGTGTTACTGTAACACGGCACACTACTAATGAACAAACGAAGTGACCATCTGTGCCTAGCGTATGGATTCTGAAGCATAATCACTCCAATGGGCCGTCGATCGCGGCGATAGCCAACGCCATCTAGTCCGGCACAAAACTAATGTCGTGCAGAGCCTTCTCGCTCATGCGCACTAATCGAAGAACCCTGCTTACACATGGTGCACTTGTGGCGCGCGGTTGATAGGATGCATTTCCTGGGATTTCTACCATATCTATTTCAGCGAGGTCTGGATTGTGTTTTATTAAATTGTTATCGAGCATCTAATCCCGAAAGTTTTTTATCCAATTTATCCGGCAGTTTTCATCCAAATAACCGGCGAAGTTTCAGTGTAAAAAAGTGATCCCGTTCCGTTTTCTGTGATTTGATTCGATAAAGCGGCTGATCCAATTAAACAGTGATTCAAACAGTGATTGATCGGCGAACTCATTTTTCTACGTCGCAGTTTATCCGAAGTGCATCTCGACGCGAGTCACAAAGACTGAAATTCATTTTCTGTATGCCGAAGTTTATGCTATGAAACCTTCCATCTATTAACTTTGCTGTTTAACCCTTTGAGGCGCAACCCTTTCCCAATGCTGAAAAAGGAAAGCCGTTGCCATCGCTCGACTTAAGGTAAGTCGAGCGATGGCAACGGCTTTCCTTTTTTTTTCAGCATTGGACAATCTATCCAGCTGTTCTCGCTTTCTTCTATTTTTCAGCAGATGTAAGTGCTATTAAAATAATCGTGACAGTTTTTTTTTTTTTTTTTTACGGGAAATGACGTGCAAAAAAGTAATGGATTCTCGTGGAGCTCTGTCACACGCAACTATTTTTATAGAAATCAAATCTATTCTTCGTGACTGGCTACAGTCAAAACGTCAGAGTTTGGTGCTCCCAGACCGGGAACACTGCACGTTAAAGGGTTAAGCTATTTTCTGTGTCTTCACTACAGTTGTTTTCCACTTAACTCTTACGTATGCAAATATTTCAGGATTCACCAGATTCACAGATGCTTGTGTGTAGTGTAATTTTTTGACCAACGGGGAATGAGTTGTTTACAAACTATCTCCTAATAGCATCTCCTGATAGTAAGTAATTTGTTTTATTGCTGTCAGTTTCGGGATCGTGTTTAGCGTAGAGATGAGTTCGATCTCAATTTTTAAAGCACGAGGACTTTTAAGAGGTTTTTCTACACTTTAAAGTAAATCGAAAAAATCTGCAGTGACTCCACTCGACTTCCCGAACACTTACGATTAAGATCATGACCAAGCATTTAAATAAATTTTAATCGATGAATAATTCAGATATATATACCAAATTGAAGCTCAATGGAATGTACCGTTTAAACGCTAGCGCACTTTCAAGAATGTCTCCCCATAGGCCATAATGTAAAAGAAATCTTTGTCGTAGCCCTGTAGAAAAACTATGAGACCTATACACACCAAAATCAATACCGGTCTTGCGATGGTGGTTTATAACATGTATATCCAATTTGAGCTCAATCGAATGTACCGTTTAAACGCTAGCGCACTTTCAAGAATTTCCCTCCATAGGCCATAATGTAAAAGAAATCTTTGTCGTAGCCCTGTAGAAAAACTATAAGACCTATACACACCAAAATCAATACAGGTCTTGCGACGGTGGTTTATAACATATATACATTTTTTGAGCTCAATCGGAAGTACCGTTTAAACGCTAGAGCATTTTCAAGAATTTCCCCCCATAGGCCATAATGTAAAAGAAATCTTTGTCGTAGCCCTGTAGAAAAACTATAAGTCCTATACACACCAAAATCAATACCGGTCTTGCGACGGTGGCTTATAACATATATACCCAATTTGAGCTCAATCGCATGCCCCGTTCATGAGCTATCGTGTTCACTCACATACACACAAACACACATACACACACACACATACATACATACATCTCGTAAAAATAGCATAAATGAATTCAGAAGACCCCAAAACGTGTCAATACACCAAAATCTCGAATTCGAATTTTTTCATGATTACAATATACTTTCCTTACATGGTACATGTTCGGAAAGTAAAAAGTGCTTTCATGTGTATGATACTATATTCACATAAACATATTATATACATTTAAGAAATTTCGCATATCAATACAATGGCCTTTTTTGTTTCCAATAATGTCTGAAATTTTTTCAGGTTTATTAGGAAAGTTAAATTAATTAGCAGATTAAAAGCAACTATTTTCTGTCATTTTACAGAAACTCAATATTTTTTCTACATACACTCTGGTAATGCATAATTAAAATGGCATATTTTTATACCCGGCATTTTATATTATTTTTTGGTTTATAAAGGATTTAATTTGTTAATTAGCGAAAAAATAATTAATTGTTATTTTTCTGTAGATAGGTGTGTAGCATCTTCCTAATAATAGGCCATTTTAATTATCTATTTTCAGAGTGCATTTAGAAAAGCTATTGAGCTTGTAAAATGATTTTTAGGTGTGCTTGGCTGCCGCAGTGAACCAAATATGAAAAATATTTGCTTTTAATTAGTGAATAAATTAATTTTTCATAATTACCTTAGAAAACTTTTGAAGGCATTAATGTAAACAGAAAAGGCCCTAGTATTGATTTACAAAATTTCTTACATGTAAATAAATTATTTTTGCAAATACAGCATCATATACATAAAAGAACTTTTTTCGATTTTCACCAGTTTTAAATGGTACAAGACCGCTGAATTCGAGCCCAGCTGAAGCCGAACGATATTATTTAAGTCGGAGCCCGATCCCGTTCCCGGAATTTCAGCTAATAAAAATCAATTATTTCATTGATAGAATATCATAAATTTTGCAGCTTGGGAAAATTAAAGACAAATATATAATACCAAACACTCAATGCACTTTCTAATCTAAATTCTCTTACTTCATACTTTGTTTTTTGAATCATACACTTTTAAATTAATGAATCGTAGTTCATCAAAGATTGGTATCGACTTTTTTATTTCTACAATACTTTAAGCGTACTGAAGTATAGGTTTTAATGATAGATGAACTCATTCTTGAGTAAAAAACTATGGGTGCAACGTACGGAAATGTATACCTATTTACAAAAGTGACAGTATGTGAGTCATCACAGATGTAAAAACAGGAAACTTATGAAAAATACTACAGTGAAATCGAATAATACAGTTTGACATTTTTAATATTGTTGAAGAATAAATGCATTTCTTATCAAATATTTCAAGTATATAAATAACTTTATTTTTAGGGGAAATGCATAAAGTCGTAAAAATGTGAGAAAAGTTTCAGCTGTCATTTTAATATTTTTAAACGGAGAGGAATTTTTAACCCTCTAAGCGGTCAATTTTTTTTACCGAAATGCTTCCAAAAAAGGCATATTTTGAAAGGCATATGATGAAATATTCCCGCTCTCTCTCTAGGAAGAAAAACCCGGATGAAAAGCATTTCAGTTACATTGACAAGCCACGCCATCTAATGAAAAATATTAATACTAAAGAGTCTCTTCACAATAATGAAATATACGGGCAAATCAGAAAAGGAAAGGAGAAAATATCGATGCCCATACGGGCAAACCAGTTGAGGCCAATTTTGGGTAGCACGTACACTGTACGGGTAAACCGCTTAAGGGGACAGCCTACTTTTAAAATGCCCCAAAAATTGATTTTGAGATTTTTATCTCATTAAATAGTTTACTTTATTCTAAAAAGATTGATACCAACCATTTTTCTGTATGACAAATATTTATTGAGATAAAAAGGAAAATGTAAACGCAAGTTGGGCAGCATGCTGTAGAAGCTGCAACTAATGTTGACACTAAAAGCATAAAAGAGGCAGAAAAGAAATGTACAGAATTTAATTTAGAAACTCGAAGAGCCAGAAAAATGCTCAACAGTTCTCAGTTTGAGGCAATAAAAGAAAACGAAGGCAATGTGCATGAAAGCGGAAAATTTTAAATCGAAAAGTTCATAAAGTGAAATAAAATCAAATTTTTATGTTGCATAGTAAAAAAAATATATACATGGATATAATTATTAAAATAACTTCAAATAATGTACTTTACCAATATTCGTGCCTTTATATCCTAAAAATGTATCTTTTGTTAAGGTATGTACATATTTTTTCATATTTACAATTGTCGAGCTTTTCTTTAGATTGATGTTTCTTAAGCCATATTAAAACATATTTTGGGTTAATCATTTTAAATACTCAGTAAAATTATTTTTAAATAGTAAATGTTTCAATAGAAAATGTTTTTAATTTTTAAAAATTAAATTTAGGTTCCAAAACTACAATTTGAACTTTAATTGGCGTTTTCTCAAAACACTGTTTTTCAAGTTTGCGCATGATATTTTAAAAACTATTTAAGATATCAACTTGAAATTTTTCTCAGGCATTTATTTTAATATAATGAACAAAATGAACTAAAATGAAATGGTTGTGTTTCATAGAAAAAAAGTTATGATTGTAAAACTATCAAAATTTTTATGATAATTTAAACTTTTAGATTAAATATTTTTTTTAAATTTAAATTATGAAAATAATTAAACCATTTTAGTTTAGATTGTTAATTATAATGTTTTGTTTAATTTAGAAAAAAAAATTATGAGGATCAAAGGAATTCTAATTGAGATATCTTGCGCGCAGTGGGAAAGTACTGTTATGATTTCAATTTTAAGTAAAGTGTAATTAATTAATAGCCTACTTAATTAAAAAGGTGACTTAAGCCGGAGGAAGCGTGGGTTGAGCTGACTCTCTTGACTGCCTGTTACTGACGACGGAAGGTTGTAGAACTCCCTGTACGGAACAGCGAAAATGGCGCGCTCAAGAAAAGAATTTCGGTTGCTGGAATGTGAGACAATGGCTACCTGATGAATGAGCTGGATGGGGGCCCCCTTTCTTCAATCAATGATCTGATAAGTTTCTATCTTTCTCTCTTTCTTTATTAAATTTTTTTATATGTGCACAAATGTTAGGTAAAATTTTTTTAAATAAAAGTCAGCTCGGGGTAAGGGATAACGATGTATTATAAAGTTATAGTGTCTCATGTTCTTTCACGATATTATTTAGTTTTAAATTTTCAAATGTAAAAGATTTAAAAGATATAATTAATAAATGTGATTTGTTATTAGTAAAAATGGCTCCTCTTCATTTATCTCACTTCGTGTAAATTTATTTCAGCAGTTCTCTTTCAGGTTTTAAATTTTTTTGGCCTAAAGGCATTTGCACGTAACGCCGAGAACCTGGTTGGTATATTGCGGTCACAACACTTTTAAAGCTAAGCATTTATTTTTCTTAGTATGAATTACGAGGATATTAATTGATTAAAATTTTAAAAGGTAAATCCTTGAGTCAATACAAAGTTTGATAAGTTAAATGAAAAGATATAATAATGAAGGTACAACAATGGTGCCGTTCAAATTTGGATCGGCGAATTAAGTGTGATGAATGAGACGAGCCATTTTTTTTTGTGTCGGTCAGCCATGGGTCAAATTTTTTCTGAATGATTTTAATAGATTGTATAATTATTATTAGTTATTTAGTATTTTGGGTTACAATTATTTAAATTAAAATGCCTAGATCTTCCACCTCGGATCTTCCCCCTTTAGATAATGCGTGTCATTTAACAGTAACAACTGTAAATTTTGGGGAATTTATCCCCCTAGTAACCCCCTTTTCGGGAAATAACCCGGATTTCTCAGTTAATGATTTCTTCGACAAAATCGAAGAAATCACCAAACACGCGTCATGGAAGGATGAACAAACACTGTTTGTCGCCAAAACAAAATGCGTTGGGGAAGCGGATGCTTTTGTTAGGTCGCAGCCTCAGTTGAAATCTGCCGATTACAGAACGTTTAAAGAAGCGTTGAAAGACAGGTTCGGCACTAACGACAAAGATTGTTCGCTTTTGAAATTCACAACGGCAGTACAGGGTTTTAATGAGACCACGCGGGGTTTTTTGTCCCGTTTAAACGGTTTAGCACATCGCTGCTTTCCCGATGATGAGCCCATTCGGCAAAGGATGTTGGTTTCCCAATGTCTTCAAGGCCTCCGACCCTCCGTTCGCCGATTCATCATGGCACAAGGCCATGACACCTTTGAGAAAATTTTGGCTCTAGCTTTACAGGAAGAACAATGTGCCGCGCTAGAGAAAGCCTCCGCGAGTGTCAACATTGTTGACACCGAACCGAAGCCGTCCGCCATTGAAACGGAGTTGAGAGAAATTAAATCTTTGGTTCAGAATAGTATCTTTGAAACAGATAAAAGAGTTAGCGATCTTCAAGAGGAGGTAAAGAGATTGAACAAATTAGTCATTAGCAACGGTACTAATCGGATAATTTGTTTTAAATTCAGGAAACCAGGGCATTATAGTCGCGATTGTCGATCAAGATATTATAATCAACACAGACCCAATGGAAATGACAGGCAGGGAAACTAAATCAGGGGCAAGACAGGGACACTCATCTGATCTTGAATCCCCCTTTTGAGTGCACTGGGATTGCGACTTCGGAATCCAGATATACTTTGCCTATTGTAAAAATTAATGTTAAGGATTTTGTTATACATACTCTTATTGATACAGGTGCCTCAATTTCCATAATTAAGGGAAGTGTTTTGGAATCTTTGAAAGACACACGCTGCATTAAATTAGTAGAACCTTGTTTTTTAAAAGTATTGGGCATTACACAAAATTTAGTAACCTTGAACCAAAAAGTTAAGTTAGAAGTTCAATTAGGGACCTTTAAGTGTGAAATAGAATTTTTTGTATGTAATACAGATTTATTTACTTACGATGCGATCTTAGGTTCGAACTTTCTTATCGAAAATCAAATTCATATCAATTTTGCTAAGACTACCATTTCAAATGAAAATTTTTTACTTAATTGGACAAATAAACAAATTTCTAGACATAATGTTAATTCTGTACAAAATCTAAATTTTCAAGTAGGTTTTAATAAACGTAAATGTATCATTCCTCCTAAATCTGAATTAATTGTAACAGTTACTACTAAAGATAATTTTAAGATTTCTGATTTTGTCTTAATCCAACCACATAAGCATGCCATGTCGCATGTGTGGATTGTCTCGAGCTCAGTAAATGAAGGAAATGACAATGGCGAATATTTTGTCAAGATAGCTAACTTTTCTAACGACCCTGTTCACATTAACAAAGACACCAAAATTGTAAACATTGAGCCTATTGAGGTAGTTAAGAGCGACGAAGTAAGCGTTGGGGAGGAATTTTATAAGGACGATAATGAATTGATGGGAGAAGTAAACATAGCGGAGGAATTTTATGAAGATGAGAATGAAATTTTTGGAGGTAAATTTGATCTGGCTCATTTAGGAGATGAGGAAGAAGTTAAATTAAAAAATTTATTAATCAAACATAAAGGTGTTTTTGCTGAAAGTGTAAAGCAACTTACGGGTTGCAACACCATAGCTCACCGAATTTACCTAACGGATGATTTGCCAGTCAGGCAGAAGCCTTACAGAACCCCACATCCTTTACGAGAAGAATTGAAAAGTCAAATAAACCAGCTTTTGGATGCCGGGATAATTTCTGTAAGTGATTCACCGTATGCTTCCCCAATATTATTAGTTAAGAAAAAGAATAACACGTATAGGTTGGTATGTGACTATAGGAAATTAAATTTAAAAACACAACCGCTTCCTTTTCCCTTACCGTTAATTTCGGATTTATTAGATTCATTAGAAGGAGCCAAGTATTTTTCTTCTTTGGACTTGTGTTCAGGCTATTGGCAAATGAATTTAGATCCCAAGGATCGTCATAAGACTGCTTTCACCACCGAATTTGGACTTTTTCACTGGAATCGTCTACCTCAGGGTTTGAAAAATGCAGCGTCGTCATTTCAAAGATTATTGGAAATAGTATTAGCTGGGCTGAAAGAGTGGAATATTAATACTTACCTCGATGACCTTATAATTGCGTCGAACACATTCGATGAACACCTCGAAAAACTAGACATGGTATTCAAGAGATTAGGCGAGCACAATTTAAAAGTTAATCCGGGAAAATGTCAATTAGTTAAAGAAAAAATTACTTACCTTGGGTTTCAGGTCACTGACGGTAAAATTTTGCCCGACAGCAGAAATGTGGAGGCAATTCAAAAGTTTCCAGTTCCAACTAACAAAAAGCAGGTTCGGTCATTTTTAGGACTTTGTAATTTCTATCGCAAATTTATAAAGAATTTCGCCCACATAGCAATACATTTGACTAAATTAACAAAAAAATCAGTAACTTTTGTTTGGGATGAAAATGCCAATAATGCTTTTGAGCAATTAAAGTCAGCATTAATCTCTTACCCTTGTCTTATTTTACCAAACACTAAGAAAGAATTCGTTTTGCATACAGATGCTTCTGGATACGCTATTGGAGCTGTATTGAGTCAGGAAGGTCAGGATGGACAATTACATCCGGTTGCTTATGCAAGTAGGCGGTTGAACGATGCCGAAACTAGGTATAGTGTTTTTGAAAGGGAAACCTTAGCGGTCGTTTGGGGAATAAACAATTTTCGACACTATTTGTATGGACAATCTTTTAAACTTTTTTGTGATCAGAAGTCGCTTTCCTATGCACTCAAACTTAAGGATAGCGGTAGAATTACAAGATGGATACTAGCGCTTCAAAATTACGACTACACAGTAACTCACACTCCTGGAAAAATGAATGTGCCTGCGGATACTTTGTCACGAACAGTTCAGGTAGAACCCGTCAATGTCATTGAATTCACAACAAACGACTTTCCCCCTGCTAGGATTAGGAATTTACAAGAGCAAGACACTAGGTGTCAAGAGATTTTGATTAAGTTAGAGGACACAAATGAAATTGAACAAAATGGTATGAAGTTTTTTAAGAGGGATGGAATTTTGTTTTGTGTAAATGATAAAGCAAAGGGTCACAAATTTACCATCACAGACAGACTAGTAATTCCAAAGACACTCATTAGTGAGGTTTTGTCCTTGGGACATGACTCGATAACATCAGCACACCCAGGCATTAAGAGGACTTTAACCCGAATTAAGAGAAACTATTTTTGGTGGAACATGACACACCATATCATTAATTATGTCAAATCTTGCCACTCGTGTCTTGAGAGAAGAGGGTATAACGCTAAACATAAAGCGCCGCTACAAAGAATTCAAATAACTAGTCGGCCTTTTGAGCGAATTGGGATGGACGCAGTAGGACCACTTCCTATTACTGAGTCAGGCAATCAACATATTATAGTAATTGGTGATTATTTTACCAGGTGGGTGGAAGCATACCCTGTGAAGGATTTACAAACTGAAACGATTGCTTTGGTGTTAGAAAAGTTCATATGCACCCATGGGATTCCTGAGCATTTGATAACTGACAGAGGTAGTTCTTTGATTTCTGACAGCATACAAAAAGTTTATAAAAAACTGGATATTAAGAAACACACTAGTACAAGTTACCACCCAGCGACTGATGGGGTAGTTGAACGGGTTAATGCTACAATAATTAACGCACTCCAGCACTTAGCAGACAATACTTACCATGAATGGGACAAATATTTACATTTTGCACTTTTGGTACATTTTGGACTTTGGCAGTACACTCAACCTTAAAAGATACACCAGCTCATTTAATATATGGAAGGGATTTAGTATTACCAATAGATCTTATAAGTAGCCCCCCTTTGAGGTCATATTCTGATCAGAGGGAACTCAGTGAAGATTTGGAGATTCGTCTACAACAGTGTTTTAAAATCATAAAAGCCAATTTAGTTGAAGCTGCAGAAAGACAAGAAAAGTATAGAAAAAAGGTGTGTAAGGAGAAGGGTATTGTTATAGGAGATCTGGTGATGTTATACACGCCGTCAATTAAAGTTGGGCAAGGGAAAAAGTTTTCTAAATTTAATAAAGGGGTTTATAGAGTTAAAAATCAACTTAGTAAAGTCAATTTTGAAATCATTAACATATACAACCATAAAGATAAACAAGAAGTCCATGTTGACAGATTAACCAAAATTCCAGATCGCCTCATTTTCCCATCCTTGGATGTAGAGTTCATAGAGGAAGAGCCTAGTGCTCCTAATGAAGATAACGAAATTTTAAATTCGCCAGATCTCAATAACAGTCCTTTCCCCAAAAACTATACAAAAACTGTCAGAGTAGTCGTGAACAGCAATCGAGTGCCCAGGAAGCTGCCCAGTAATGTACAGCAGTGTACGACAGGAAGCTCTGCTCCAGTTGTCCAGACCCCACCACAGGCTGTGGTGCCTCCAAGCACGGGACAGGCCACCAAACATCCATACAATTTGAGACCAAGGCAGAATGGTTTTGTAACAAAAATGAACTGTTATCATGAAGAAATCAGATTATTATAGTGTGAAAATTTTTATGTGTCATTTTGTTCTATATATTTTATATGATTTAAGTGTTGATTGTTTTGAATTTTTTACTAATGTTATATGAATATTTAATATAACTTTAACACTAATTTGTTGGGCCCAACATAAATATATCTGCTGCTGAACATAATTTTTTTAAGTTTAAGATATTTATTGGTGGAGTAGCTAACCATCTAATGTGAATATTTTGGGTTTGATTAATGTGTTCTTCACCTAGATATAGCAAAGTGTTAATTTTTTTTTAAAGAGTTTTTTATAAATCATTTTATATGTGTTTTGTCAAGGTGGCAATTAATAGGGTTCTGTTGTAGGCTAAACACACTAGTTAGAAGTTGATCAGAGTCCAAAGTCTACAAATTTTTCCTTTATTATTGAATATGTTTGTGTTATATGTAAAAGTTTGCAATGGTTCGGAATGTTGGAGGGTAGTGAAAGTTTTCCTTGTGATATGCATTTCAACTTCAAGTGCTAATATTTTGTGTAGTGTTAGTTAGGTATTTTGCAATTTTTTTTTTAAATTTTGTTTTCCTTTATTGTGATATTTTTTTTGGGGTAATTGTATACTATTTTTATGCGAAGCAGATTATTCAAGCTACTGTGTTAGTTTTTTTTTTGTTTTGTGTTATAAATCAACATTTTGGTTTGCAATTTGGAGCTAGGCGGGTTACTTAGGGTGTGTAAATTCCAGTTTACTGTTATGTTTCTTTAAAAAAAAAAAAAAAAAATGTTGCACATTTTTTTTTCGTGTGAGAGGGAGGTATTTGTTATGATTTCAATTTTAAGTAAAGTGTAATTAATTAATAGCCTACTTAATTAAAAAGGTGACTTAAGCCGGAGGAAGCGTGGGTTGAGCTGACTCTCTTGACTGCCTGTTACTGACGACGGAAGGTTGTAGAACTCCCTGTACGGAACAGCGAAAATGGCGCGCTCAAGAAAAGAATTTCGGTTGCTGGAATGTGAGACAATGGCTACCTGATGAATGAGCTGGATGGGGGCCCCCTTTCTTCAATCAATGATCTGATAAGTTTCTATCTTTCTCTCTTTCTTTATTAAATTTTTTTATATGTGCACAAATGTTAGGTAAAATTTTTTTAAATAAAAGTCAGCTCGGGGTAAGGGATAACGATGTATTATAAAGTTATAGTGTCTCATGTTCTTTCACGATATTATTTAGTTTTAAATTTTCAAATGTAAAAGATTTAAAAGATATAATTAATAAATGTGATTTGTTATTAGTAAAAATGGCTCCTCTTCATTTATCTCACTTCGTGTAAATTTATTTCAGCAGTTCTCTTTCAGGTTTTAAATTTTTTTGGCCTAAAGGCATTTGCACGTAACGCCGAGAACCTGGTTGGTATATTGCGGTCACAACACTTTTAAAGCTAAGCATTTATTTTTCTTAGTATGAATTACGAGGATATTAATTGATTAAAATTTTAAAAGGTAAATCCTTGAGTCAATACAAAGTTTGATAAGTTAAATGAAAAGATATAATAATGAAGGTACAACAGTACCCTTGAATTGTTTTTACAATATTGTGTGGTAAAATAATATTTTTTAAATTATCACCTTTATAATAAACTACAATAATATTTTTAATCAATAGAGTAATGTCATAGTAGTTAACTGAAAAAAAATTGTGTTTCTGCATGCATTCATTATTTTTTTTTTAATTATGAAAGTTGAACTAAAATTTCTACATTTTCCCATTCTTAAAAGTAGGCTGTCCCCTTAAGGGGTTAAAAACTATATATTCTGCAGGCGCATAAAGTCTAGGCACGTTCCTGGTCAATATTTTAGCAGTGCTTTTACCGTTATAGATATTCGAAATATTTCAATGTGCAAAATATTCAGATGCGAAAATCCTTTTTTGATTAAAATATTACACAGTCATCAATAATTGCATCAAACTTATGGCTTAAATGAATAAAACTTTATTTCATGAAAACTTAGTAAATTTGTTTAAGAGTTTAATCAAGATGCATATACACCTGAATAAAGATGTAGTTGTTAACAGTAATGCACATGCTTGCTGTATAATAATAATAATTATTATTAATAAAATGAATAATACTAATTAATGCTTTTATTATTCTCATAGTTTATTGTAATGTTAATACTCAATTTTGTCGCCCTGCTTGCTCTCTGAAAGAAAAGGAGATAAAACATTTACATATTGGATTTTTACTAGGTCCCCAACCTAATGGGACACCTGTTCCTAATTCATTCGATCAATCGGGAATTCGAGCAAATGGCCCTTCCCCGAGTATGGGCGCCTGTATGATTGTTTGTGAAAAGGGGTGGGGGGAATCAGGGGTCCTACCCCAGAAATATACATTTTAGTGTTGAACAACTTCTACGTTATACCCGTACGTATGTCATTACGCTAATATTAACTTTACCTGGAGTTAGGGAGAATGGCCCCTCCCTGCCCATAGGTAAGGATGGATGCTAGATGATTTTTTAGGAGCTGAGACGGAGATTTACAGCTATTTTGCAAGACGAGGCAAGCATTTTTAACATTACAATATACGGATTTTGTGAGACCAGGCAAGGCTTTCCGGCTGTTTTGTGAGATGCGAGAAGCCTATTTTTCGTCTTGTGTCCATCCCTAACCATAGGTATGGGCGCCCATGGAAGAGTTCCAATGTCTTCGCTTGCCCTACTAAGTTGATACAGGAACTTGAAACAACTGGGCAATCTGGAATTTCGTTAGATAGAGAACGGAATCAAATCCAGTCTTATCGTCAAAAAATAGATTCAAGTGAGTATTTAATAAAAACAAACAAATAACTTTAGGTTCTAAAACACTAATGAAAAAAGTATTGTGGGAAACTTCGAATTCTTAGGAACAAGTTGTTTCATAGCAAAAAAAGTAAAAACAAAGTTGAGAACGCAAAGTTTGTGGCGATTATTTTACTAAACATCCATAAAAATTTCTAAGCAGCGCTAATTTTATCTTATTCCAAAATATTAAATATAAAAAAATTGTTTAAGACTAAGTAACTTTTCAGAACTTTAATTTACTTTCAAGCATCTTAAAAACATTCCATTGTTGTGTACGAATACGTGTGATGGAGATCACATATCTAATTTAATAATCATTTAATTTGGCTTTCTTTAATGTAATCTATCCAAAATCAAGAATTCTAAATATTTTCTGTTCTCATTTTTCGGCCACTTCGGCTTTTAAATCTGTACTAGCTGCGTACCCGTTCTCCGCACGGTGGGAAACGCATATTTTCCTTACACATATATAATTCGAATTGAACCCAGTAATGCGGAATCTCAAAACGTGAAAAAATACTTGAATCGTGACTAAAAGTGCAAATTTTAGACTATTGCAACATGACACAAAAACTACGTTAGTGTGACTGGCGATCAAAAAAGAAAGAAATTTATGGTATGCAGACAAAATTTTTCTCTTTCGAAAAATGCCTGATTTCTACATCATATAATTCTCTTTGTGAGGTTTAACTTATAGCATTAATATATAGTATATACCACATAAATAACATTACATGATGTTGACAACAATTTTATCTTGCATTTTTCAAAGCGTGGACAATGCATTAGCGCAGCTATGTTACACACGACTTTTTTTAATTAAATTTTACCTAAATTAAAAAACCTACATGAAACAATGGATGCATCATTTACGTTTAAAAGCCAAAAATGCACCCTGCTCCGGTGAAAATCATGTCGCCTTTGTAAATGAAAACGTTCGTGATGTAACTTCTGAGAAAAAGCTTATTACCCTTATTGAACTCTTAATGCAGTATCACACTTGTTACATAAAACTGACGTTTATCTCACTGTCAATTCGCGCTAAATAATTAACTAATTTAATTTTTCATTTTTTACAGATTACAGTTGACCCCTTTATAACATGGGTCTACAACACGAATTCTTAGAACACGACGAAAACATTACGATCGTTTTCGTGTAACAAGTTAAAAGAGACTCGTACAGCACGGTAAAATGAGACATATGTTCTGATATTATGACGCCGTAGCTCCTGTAATAAACATTCTTTTTGAATGGCAACACCAAACATTGCATTTTTACGGAGCGCAAGTAAGTTTTGCCGCGATTATACCGCGCAGTCCGCACTCCAGGTGGAGTATAGCGCAGGGCCCGTACAACACGGATTCCTATAACACGGAACTATCTACCGTGTTATAGGGAATCTACTGTAGTTGCATAGTGTCAAATTCAATAGTTAAGAAAATTCTGGGTTGCCGTATTTAGTAATATTTCATCTTACCTAGGTGGCCGAAATGTATTAAAGTCAAATATTCGAACTGTATCAAAAGTAAAATTTACTAAAAGTAAAATTTTTAATTTTGTATAACCCTCAGAACAACTTGGGAGTTTGCCATCTACGACGGTTTTTCATGACGTGACAACTGATGCTTACGTACAGTGGCGTAGCCAAGGAGGGGATAGGGGGTCACAACCCCCCATGCGGAGATTTTTGCCATACGAAATGTATATTCTTCACTCCCGTAATATTCCCATGAAAAATTTTTGGCTACTCCTGCTTGCATATAATTGATCTTTATTTTTTCATTTATCAGTGATCAATATACTTCAGGATCGGAATCTCCGCGGTAAAAAAAAATGGTCAACAAATCTGACACCAGAAAATTCTGATTAACACAGTGGGGTTACACAAATACGCGCCGGACATACGCTCTTGCTTATGTCCGGAGGAGCAAATACATTAGAGGTTATGCGCTGCTCCAGATAATCTGCCAGCAAAACAGCGAAAATGACGTAAAAAATGACATCCACACGCGAAGGAAATAAAATTAAAGATATGTAGAATTGTATGAAAACTTCGATTATTTTTAAAGCGCAAGTCTGTTACAGTTCTATTTGTTTCACGTTTGATGCGTTTTACCTTTTTCGAGTCTTAAAAGCTGTAGAAATGAGTGGTTTAACTTAATTGTTAAATTTAACAACTTAAGTGGCAACAATGGATTCCGCTGCTACGGAAATTATAGCAATGTTAAAAATAGAACACGAAATGAGTTATTCATGTTCACTTTGCTAGAACTGCCATATTGGCGAAATTAACGCCGCCAGTCGATGGTCAATAGCTGAAACCACAAATTAAACTTGACACTAAAGGCAATACGCAATACTTTGTTTGGCGGAATTTAAAAAAAAAATATCTATGCATACGCTAGTGACATCAGCTCATCTCAATTATGGAATGGAAGTACAGAGCTGCACTACATTTGAATATTTTTCGCCAACTTTGCTAAGAAATGTACTAAAGTAGGAATCAACATACACTTCAATTCGTAAAACAAAAAATATAATAGACAGTATTAATTACGCATTTCTAACAGCTTTTAGTAAGAGAAACTTCCGTAGCGCTGATTTAACAAATAAGAATCAATTATTTATTACACAGTACTTCGATCGCCAAATGCCAACATACACCATTTTGCGAGATTTTTTTGCTTTCACTGAATCATTCGAAGCATTGATTTAACAGCAATCAAAATGGGAAATAGTTATCTATCATTTATATGGTTCGATCGCCAAAATTTAATGCAGGCATATTATTGATAAGTAGCAGTTATTTAAATTATTATTAACTATAACGGGTTTTAATCACCGTTAACTACCATATACAAAATGCGAGAATTTCAATTTTCTGAAATTTGGCGGAATTCCTCTAACTTAAATCAGTTTACTTAATTTTTGGTGAAAATTCTATAGATCGTTTAAAATCGCCTTAATAACTGCATTATTTCTGTATGAAAAATCGAAGTATAGCGCCGTAAAACTTATACTTGTTATTAAAAATACGATTTCGTTACGCTCTCAGTAATTTGCGCCAAGCCCAAAACTGTGCAAATCGGTAGAACCAACTACTTTCTCGAAATCGCCAAATGAGTCATTTTTTTCTTTCGGCCAAACTAAAAAATATACATATTAGTCTCGGAAATCTTACAATCCCTTATTCTTTTACGCATAAAAAACATTGAATTCCTGCTCTGATTTCATATCAACGCAATTTTTTAATTAAAAAATAACTTTGTAAATAATCTAAACAGAAAAAATCATTATTATTTTATTTTTACTGCAGGAGTCTAAATATTTTAATAAAATAGCCAAACATGGCAACCTCGATGCCTATTTCTCACTTTTTTGACTACAGGGGTTACAATTGCGGAATTACGGAGATCAAAAATTAGCGTTTTTGATGGAGTTTTTTTATCAATATCTCCTAAACTAATTCGAATTTCGAAATTTAAATTAGCGGAGGTTCTTTCTCGAAATTTTCCGAATTCGTGGATACCTCGTTCGAAACTCAACTCCCAGCCGTTTAGGAGGAGATGATGCTACTCACAGACAGACAGACGCGCACAGATTTTAATAGTATAGAAATTTGCTTTTCTCGTATGCATTATTCTTAATTGCTTATGTGCCTCTTCAGACATGGTGGCATCGTTGTGCTAAAAATAGATTATATTGCATCCGTTTGCAAAAGCAACGGCCTTTTGTTTACCCCCTTCTTTGGCTTGGTGTTGACGTTTTTATTATTTGTTGCCCGGCGACATCTTTAAAATTATTTGGTCGCGATTACGTCATTTTAATTTTATTGGATTAACTTTTAGGGTTGCTCTGGAATTGGCGTTATTGATCTCAGCCAAATTATTGTTCTCGCCAATGTGTAATTTTCTGCAGGCGTAATTTTTAATTCATTCCATCTTAATTTCACTAGCCATATAGGACGTACTTTTAATTCGCTGAGCCACCACCACCACCATCCGTTGTAATAAGTTTATGTTTCAATAGTATCTTTTAAATAAATAGTTTTAAACATTCAATGTCTTTTTCTTACTGCAACTAAGTGCATCGAACCTGGATTTTTTAACCGTCACAACGCAGTTTTAATAATTTAAAATACAGTAAGCATCAATTTCGTTATAATACGTTTAAAAAATGCAGTGTCAGATCTGTTTAAAATAAAAATAAACAAATAAACGAATATTGGTTTAATTACGCAAATCCATAACATTAATATGAGACCTTTCCATGATGTATTTAAGTTTCTGCACAGACATTTCTGTGAAACAATATTTTTAGATAAATTTCCTCAAAACATGCTCAGTAATCATTCCCTTAATCTGCGAAATTGATAAAATTTGATTTAGGAAAACCAATAACCTCTTTAAGAAAACACATGAATAAAATTTAGAATTCGATTACGAGTAAACGCATTTACTTCTATACTTTACTGAAAGACAGATCATGATTCTTAATTTTTAATTTTATATAATCTTAGACAGAAAAGAATTACTTAATTAATACTCAGAAAACACTTTTCTTTTTCAAATTAAAAAAAGAATTCTGCCCATTTAAATTCAAATTTATTTAATGAATCGAAATCAAATTAAAAAAAAATTCACTGTAGAAAATATTTGGGTTAAGAAAACTTTCCTTGAAAGACTCATTAATTAATGGAAACCACATATTTTTGGGGAAAATATCAAAGAAAAGTGTTTGCTTAATTTTTAATGTCATCGTAGTTAGTTTTACTAAACTACGAAGTTGTGTTTGTGAACAAAATTGTTTTTGCGTATAATCTTGGAGAAGTGCTCATTTTGCTGAAATTAAAGTATCAAAACTAGTAGAAAGCCATAAATTTTTAAATGCTTTAAAGAACGAAGCCTTTGTACAATATTATTAATAGTTTTATTTTATTTTTTCACGTATTTGAATTCTGATTGTTGTAAAATTGCTATACAGAAAATTTTTACTGGATATTGTCCTGGAAATATTCTGCTCTGAAAAGAGGAATTGAAGATTGTACTTTTATAATGAATATTTACAGTAAGCCTCTCACGTTTCTCAATTGCTGTAATGTCATTCAAAATATTTTAATATACACTACTCAAAACAATTAAAGGATATCGTAAGTTGTATATAAAATAAAGATATAAGTGAATTATTTTTTTGCTGAAAATGGAAGAAGAGAATCAGAAATGCAAATTTTTCTGATTTTCAAACTGTGGAGTATGCTAATTTTGAGTTCGACGTCAAAAACGTCGCTTCAGCGGCAGCGAATGAAATTGGACTTCCAACTGAATAAAAGACAATGAAGACAAGGATGATCGGCATTCAGTGACTGCTTTGTTTCGATGAGTACGATGTCTCAGCGAAGTCTTTTAACCGATTCAGAAGCTTGCAGAGTTGTCGGTAGGTTAGAAGGGGGGCAAACTCAAGCCGAAGTAGCGCAAGCCATTGGAGTGTTACAAAGTGTGATTTCCAGGATCTGGAACCGGTTTTTGGCGACTGGAAGTGCAGGCCGAAGACCAGGGCAAGGTCGTAGACGGGCAACAACGCCCAATGGAAGATCGTTATTCAGTAAACTAAATAAAAACTTTGTGAAAAAAACACACATAAAAGGTTACTTCAAGGCGTTAACACGAAAAAAAAAGGGAGAACAAAAGCGAGTGTTAATAGTCCAAGTAAACAAAACTTTTAAAATAAACACTGAAAAAACTGGTGTTATAAGATAAAATAAATAAAAACTTTGTGAAAAAACATTCATAAAAGGTTACTTCAAGGCGTTTTTATGTGTGTTTTTTTCACAAAGTTTTTATTTATTTTATCTTATAACACCAGTTTTTTGAGTGTTTTTTTTATGTTAGTGTTAGTGGCTCGGAGACACCGGAATATGAACGCTACCAGGGGCGTAGCCAAGGGGAGGGGTTAGGGGGGTCATAACCCCCCATGAGTAATTTTTACCATACAAAATGTATATTCTTCACTGCATTATCGCACACACGTATACATATATATGAGTTGTAGTAGTCGTAACCCCCCCCATGAAAAATTTCTGGCTACGCCCCTGAACGCTACTCTTCTCCAACAACACCTTCGCTCGGCTACTGGCACTACGGTTTCAACTCAGACTGTCCGAAACCGGCTCCATGGTGTAGGTCTGTATGCTCGCCGACCGATGGTATGTGTTAGACTAATATCAAGGCATCGTCGCGACCGCAGGGAGTGGGCAACAGAGCATGTGAACTGGAGGAGAAATGAATGGAGCAATGTTCTTTTTTTCTGACGAGTCCCGTTTTTCAGTTCATCCTGATAATACGCGTATTTTCATCTGGAGGGACCGTGGCAGTAGGAATAATCCTGCGTTCGTGCACGAAAGTGTCAGCTTTGACGGTGGGGGAGTGTTGGTGTATGGTGGCATCTCCAATGATGATCGCACAGACCTCTACATCATTCGAGATGGACCTCTGACTGGTCGCCGATATAAGGATGAGATCCTCAGACCTATTGTAGTCCCTTACGCTGCAGCAATCGGAGATGACTCCATTTCAATGGACTATAACTCCAGGCCACATCGTGCTAACCTGGTGGAGGATTTCCTTTTCGAGGAAGGAATCGTACGAATGGAATGGCCAGCGTGTTCTCCAGACATGAATCCAATAGAGCACATTTGGGACGCTCTCGGAAGACGAGTTGCTGGCCGCCAACCACCCCCACAAACTCTCCAAGAACTGGAAAGAGCTCTTCTGGAAGAGTGGGACAGAATACCCCAACTCGTGATGAATAGCCTCATTGACTCCATGCCTCAAAGGTGTTCAACGTTGCTGCCCGTCCGTGGAAACCATACCCCCTACTGAAAATGATTTCCTTTGAAGAAAACGCCTTTTCTTATTCTTTTTTTCTCATATGCACAAGTTGTGTTTTTTCCTTTTCTACACAAATGCGCAATAAAATGCATTTTTTCTGTCAAACATGTGTAATTTATTCTCATATAACCTACTACGTCTGTCGACCATCTCTCAATCAGCTAAAAAGTTTCCCAGCCACAAGATCCACCTAAAACCGCAATATCCTTTAATTCTTTTGAGCAGTGTAGATTCGGAATTGATTGTGCACAGACGTCTGCCTGCCCGCCTCGATTTGTGTTTTCGTTGTGATGTATTATTTTTTATAGAAAAACTACTGAAAGGTGAGGGTAAAGTAAATTTGAAACATGCATTTTTTTATTCCTTGGCTGTCTTCTATACTAATAATGATATAACCCATTTGTGTTCCTTAATGCAACGCATTCATCCCCTTCAAACCTGAAACTATTTTATATAAACTATTAGTTAGTTTTAAATGCAAAAATATTATGCTTTATTAAGAAATGTTTTTTCCCATAAAAGTGTGATAAAAAGGTAGTAGATTCTAAAAAAACAAAAAACACATAAATTTTTATATGTTTTCTATTATGACATTAAATCTTACAAAGTATTCATATCTAAAAATATTATTACCAGTTATATAGAGTTATGTTCGAGGTAAACATCGTAATCTATGGTAAGGTGGGATAAAATGAGTAGGCATTCCTTTTTTATCAAAAACATAGAAAGTTTGTTTTTAAATAATCCCTTGTTAGCTTACATTTTAAGAGGTATTAGTATTCAACATTTATACTCAATTAAAAGGATACATGTTATGAACTAAGCCGAACTGTATACAAAAATTATCCACGATACTAAAAAACAAGTAAAAAGAAAATTTTTCTTGAAACTTTTCTTACTTTTTTTTTATGAACTCTTTACACTTTTCTAAAGTGAAAGTTATGACAAAATTCAAATTTTCAGCAGCGTATTAGTTTCACGAAAGTATTTTGGGGACACAACTGAGAACATGGATTAAAAGTGTAGATAGAAGCTGATGTTTTGCTTCCAAATGCAATTAATAAAGTTTTTAATGAGTGTAAATGTTGCCAACCAATATCTAAAAATGTAGGTTGAAAAATAAATATCAGTTAAAAACAATTTATTTATATTTTTTGCTAAAAAATAAATACCTACCAATTTTACCCCCCTACCCATTTTACTTTACTTTACCCTATGCATCTTTATAGAATAATTATGTAATAATAATAATAACACTAAAAAATGGTATTAAATGGTTATAAGTAATAAGTAACTTTTAAAATAACTCGCATAAATATTAAAAAACACAGTAGGTACGGACCGTTGTGAGCCTTTTGTATTCCACGAAACGATCAGTGTCGTGTAATTTTATAAACTATGGTAAAGTTAAAATGAATAGTGCGGTAAAATGTGTAAATATTTTTATTTTATCAAAAGTGTAAATAAACTACTTTTAAATAGTATTTATTTTTTACCTATATTATCAGACATTATTTGGCAAAATTTATGCTAATTAAAATGTTTATTAGTTGTATCTGGAAACATAACATTAGCTTTTATCTGCTGGTTGATTCCATACTCCTTTTTCTGTCTCATAACACTTTCAATAAGCTAACACATTCCTTAATATTAGAGAAGTTCCGTTATTATTTTTAATTTAAAAAGGTCTAAACAGCTCATTGTCAGTAAAAAGTGAGAACTTTTGCAATATTTTTCTTTCTGTTAACGTTTTAGTGTATCCCATGATCAAGAAAGCATGGATGAGAAGCTCATGCCTTGGCCCCACACTGCCTGTTCGCAAATGTTTAGGTTTTTTCTTCATATTTACTGTTTCAATATATCGTACTAAAAGTGGTATAGAATTACTCAAGTTGATATTATGTCTAAATGTTCCTAATTTTC